>JAUJYP020000546.1:0-172500 GCA_030674075.2 Linum usitatissimum
TGACGTGTTTGTTGGGAAAGGCTAAAAATTGAGGTTTCACCACGTTAAGTCCTTCATATAATTGCCAAATGATGTTAGATAATATTTCTTAACACTCTAAAACAATGTCGAGTAAAATTGATTGTTAAATTCATAATCTAATTATTTCAAATGGTCACTATGATGAAACTTGGCTTTTAGCCATTTGAAGCATGCATGTCAAATACTAATCAATTTGATATTTTGAAATTTTCATGCCAAAATGGTTCATTTTACAGATGTACGCTGAAGAAATTATCGCTAAATATTGGAGGTGAAAAATGAACATTTCTAATGGGCTAATATTTTCACGGGTATGTTGGGAATGGCTAAAACTTGGAGGTTTCACTTTGTTAAGTCCTTTCAAAATAATAGGAGGATGAAGTTAGACAAAATATTTCTTAATACGCTAAAACAATATCGAGTAAAATGATTTTTAAATTCATAATCTAATTATTTAAGGGGGTCACTATGATGAATTTTGGTTTTTTAACCATTTCAAAGAATGCATGTCAAATACTAATCGATTTAATATTTTGAAATTTTCATGCCAAAATGGTTCATTTTCATAGGTGTGGGCTTTGGAAATTGTCGTCAAAGATTGAGTCAAAATAGAAACATTTCAAATGGGCTAATATTTGACGTGTATGTTGGGAATGGCTAAAACTTGAGGTTTCAAAATGTTAAGCCCTTTTAAATAATAGGGACATGAAGTTAGATAATATTTTTTAACATGCTAAAACATTATCGTGTAAAATTGATTTTTAAATCTATAATCTAATTATTTCAGGGGGTAACTATGATGAAACTTGACTTTTTGGCCATTTTGAAACATGCATGTCAAATACTAATCGATTTGAATTTTTGAAATTTTCATGTAAAAATGGTTCATTTCCATAGGTGTTCCTTTGAAATCGACAAATTTTGAGGTGAAAATTGATAATTTTTTAATGGGCTAATATTTGACGTGTTTGTTGGGAAAGGCTAAATATTGAGGTCAATACCTAAGTCCTCCTTATAATTGCCAAATGATGTTAGATAATATTTCTTAACACTTTTAAACAATGTCGAGTAAAATTGATTTTTTAAATTCATAATCTAATTATTTCTAATGGGTCACTATGATGAAACTTGGCTTTTTAGCCATTCGAAGCAAGCATGCCAAATACCAATCAATTTGATATTTTGTAATTTTCATGCCAAAATGGTTCATTTCATAGGTGTACGCATTGGAAATTATTTCCAAATATTGAGGTGAAAATAGAAACATTTCGAATGGGCTATAATAATTCACGTGTATGTTGGGAATGGCTAAAACTTGAGGTTTCACCATGTTAAGTCCTTCTTAAATAATGTGGACATGAAGTTAGATAATATTTTTTAATACGCTAAAACAACATCGAGTAAAAATGATTTTTAAATTCATAATCTAATTATTTAAGGGGGTCACTATGATGAATCTTGGCTTTTTAACCATTTCAAGTATGCATGTCAAATACTAATCGATTTGATATTTTGAAATTTTCATGCCAAAATGATTCATTTCAATAGGTGTGTACGCTTTGGAAATTATCGCCAAATATTGAGTTGAAAATAGAAACATTTCAAATGGGCTAATATTTGACATGTATGTTGGGAATGTCTGAAACTTGAGGTTTCACAATGTTAAGCCCTTTAAATAATAGGGACATGAAGTTAGATAATATTTCTTAATATGCTAAAACATTATCGTGTAAAATTGGATTTTTAAAAATCATAATCTAATTATTTCAAAGGTCACTATGATGAAATTGACTTTTTAGCCATTTCCAAGATGCATGTAAAATACTAATCGATTTGAAATTTTGAAATTTTCATGTAAAAATGGTTCATTTCCATAGTGTTCCTTTGAAATCGACAAATTTTGAGGTAAAAATTGATACTTTAAACTGGCCAATATTTGACGTGTTTGGTGGGTAAGGCTAAAAATTGAGGTTTCACCACGTTAAGTCCTTCATAATAAGCAATGATGTTAGATAATATTTCTAAACTAAAAAGTCGAGTGTATGTTGTTAAATTAATCCAATATTCGGATGATTTAAATTAAGTTTTTTAGATGAGGTCAAAATAATTGTTGAAATTTGGGTTGGGGGAAATTGAGAGGTGAATGGGGGGGGGGGGGAGGGGGTTAGAAACATTTCAAATGTGCTAATAATTCACGTGTATGTTGGGAATGGCTAAAACTTGAGGTTTCACCATGTTAAGTCCTTCAAATAATAGGGACATGAAGTTAGATAATATTTCTTAATACGCTAAAACAATATCGAGTAAAAATGATTTTTAAATTGATAATCAAATTATTTAAGGGGGTCACTATGATGAAACTTGGCTTTTTAACCATTTCCAAGATGCATGTCAAATACTAATCGATTTGATATTTTGAAATTTTCATGCCAAAATGGTTCATTTCCATAGGTGTGTACGCTTTGGAAATTATCGCCAAATATTGAGTTGAAAATAGAAACATTTCAAATGGTCTAACATTTGACGTGTATGTTGGGAATGGCTAAAAATTGAGGTTTCACAATGTTAAGCCCTTTAAATAATAGGGACATGAAGTTAGATAATATTTCTTAATATGCTAAAACATTATCGTGTAAAATTGATTTTTAAATTCATAATCTAATTATTTCAGGGGGTCACTATGATGAAACTTGACTTTTTAGCCATTTCCAACATGCATGTCAAATACTAATCGATTTGAAATTTTGAAATTTTCATGTAAAAATGGTTCATTTCCATAGGTGTTCCCTTTTGAAATCGACAAATTTTGAGGTGAAACTTGATACTTTTTAAATGGGCTAATATTTGGCGTGTTTGTTGGGAAAGGCTAAAAATTGAGGTTTCACCACGTTAAGTCCTTCATATAATTGCCAAATGATGTTAGATAATATTTCTTAACACTCTAAAACAATGTCGAGTAAAATTGATTGTTAAATTCATAATCTAATTATTTCGACGGTCACTATGATGAAACTTGGCTTTTTAGCCATTTGAAGCATGCATGTCAAATACTAATCAATTTGATATTTTGAAATTTTCATGCCAAAATGGTTCATTTCCATAGATGTACGCTTTGGAAATTATCGCCAAATATTGAGGTGAAAAATGAAACATTTCTAATGGGCTAATATTTCACGTGTATGTTGGGAATGGCTAAAACTTGAGGTTTCACCATGTTAAGTCCTTCAAATAATAGGGACATGAAGTTAGATAATATTTCTTAATACGCTAAAACAATATCGAGTAAAAATGATTTTTAAATTCATAATCTAATTATTTAAGGGGGTCACTATGATGAAACTTGGCTTTTTAACCATTTCCAACATGCATGTCAAATACTAATCGATTTAATATTTTTGAAATTTTCATGCCAAAATGGTTCATTTCCATAGGTGTGTAAGCTTTGGAAATTGTCGTCAAAGATTGAGTTGAAAATAAGAAACATTTCAAATGGGCTAATATTTGACGTGTATGTTGGGAATGGCTAAAACTTGAGGTTTCACAATGTTAAGCCCTTTAAATAATAGGGACATGAAGTTAGATAATATTTCTTAATATGCTAAAACATTATCGTGTAAAATTGATTTTTAAATTCATAATCTAATTATTTCAGGGGGTAACTATGATGAAACTTGACTTTTTGGCCATTTCCAGCATGCATGTCAAATACTAATCGATTTGAAATTTTGAAATTTTCATGTAAAAATGGTTCATTCCCATAGGTGTTCCCTTTTGAAATCGACAAATTTTGAGGTGAAAATTGATAATTTTTTAATGGGCTAATATTTGACGTGTTTGTTGGGAAAGGCTAAATATTAAGGTTTCAACACGTTAAGTCCTCCTTATAATTGCCAAATGATGTTAGATAATATTTCTTAACACTCTAAAACAATGTCGAGTAAAATTGATTTTTAAATTCATAATCTAATTATTTCAGGGAGGTCACTATGATGAAACTTGGCTTTTTAGCCATTTGGAAGCTAAAGCATGTCAAATACTAATCAATTTGATATTTTGAAATTTTCATGCCAAAATGGTTCATTTCGATAGGTGTACGCATTGGAAATTATTTCCAAATATTGAGGTGAAAATAGAAACATTTCGAATAGGCTAATAATTCACGTGTATGTTGGGAATGGCTAAAACTTGAGGTTTCACCATGTTAAGTCCTTCAAATAATATGGACATGAAGTTAGATAATATTTCTTAATACGCTAAAACAATATCGAGTAAAAATGATTTTTAAATTCATAATCCAATTATTTAAGGGGGTCACTATGATGAATCTTGGCTTTTTAACCATTTCCGGCATGCATGTCAAATACTAATCGATTTGATATTTTGAAATTTTCATGCCAAAATGATTCATTTCCATAGGTGTGTACGCTTTGGAAATTATCGCCAAATATTGAGTTGAAAATAGAAACATTTCAAATGGGCTAATATTTGACATGTATGTTGGGAATGGCTAAAACTTGAGGTTTCACAATGTTAAGCCCTTTAAATAATAGGGACATGAAGTTAGATAATATTTCTTAATATGCTAAAACATTATCGTGTAAAATTGATTTTTAAAATCATAATCTAATTATTTCGGGGGGTCACTATGATGAAACTTGACTTTTTAGCCATTTCCGACATGCATGTAAAATACTAATCGATTTGAAATTTTGAAATTTTCATGTAAAAATGGTTCATTTCCATAGGTGTTCCCTTTTGAAATCGACAAATTTTGAGGTAAAAATTGATACTTTTTAAATGGGCTAATATTTGACGTGTTTGTTGGGAAAGGCTAAAAATTGAGGTTTCACCACGTTAAGTCCTTCATATAATTGCCAAATAATGTTAGATAATATTTCTTAACACTCTAAAACAATGTCGAGTAAAATTGATTGTTAAATTCATAATCTAATTATTTCGACGGGTCACTATGATGAAACTATGCTTTTTAGCCATTTGAAGCATGCATGTCAAATACTAATCAATTTGATATTTTGAAATTTTCATGCCAAAATGGTTCATTTCCATAGGTGTACGCTTTGGAAATTATCGCCAAATATTGAGGTGAAAATAGAAACATTTCAAATTGGCTAATATTTCACGTGTATGTTGGGAATGGCTAAAACTTGAGGTTTCACCATGTTAAGTCCTTCAAATAATAGGGACATGAAGTTAGATAATATTTCTTAATACGCTAAAACAATATCGAGTAAAAATGATTTTTAAATTCATAATCTAATTATTTAAGGGGGTCACTATGATGAAACTTGGCTTTTTAACCATTTCCAGCATGCATGTCAAATACTAATCGATTTAATATTTTGAAATTTTCATGCCAAAATGGTTCATTTCCATAGGTGTGTAAGCTTTGGAAATTGTCGTCAAAGATTGAGTTGAAAATAGAAACATTTCAAATGGGCTAATATTTGACGTGTATGTTGGGAATGGCTAAAACTTGAGGTTTCACAATGTTAAGCCCTTTAAATAATAGGGACATGAAGTTAGATAATATTTCTTAATATGCTAAAACATTATCGTGTAAAATTGATTTTTAAATTCATAATCTAATTATTTCAGGGGGTAACTATGATGAAACTTGACTTTTTGGCCATTTCCGAATATGCATGTCAAATACTAATCGATTTGAAATTTTGAAATTTTCATGTAAAAATGGTTCATTTCCATAGGTGTTCCCTTTTGAAATCGACAAATTTTGAGGTGAAAATTGATAATTTTTTAATGGGCTAATATTTGACGTGTTTGTTGGGAAAGGCTAAATATTGAGGTTTCAACACGTTAAGTCCTCCTTATAATTGCCAAATGATGTTAGATAATATTTCTTAACACTCTAAAACAATGTCGAGTAAAATTGATTTTTAAATTCATAATCTAATTATTTCAAACGGGTCACTATGATGAAACTTGGCTTTTTAGCCATTTGAAGCAAGCATGTCAAATACTAATCAATTTGATATTTTGAAATTTTCATGCCAAAATGGTTCATTTCCATAGGTGTACGCATTGGAAATTATTTCCAAATATTGAGGTGAAAATAGAAACATTTCGAATGGGCTAATAATTCACGTGTATGTTGGGAATGGCTAAAACTTGAGGTTTCACCATGTTAAGTCCTTCAAATAATAGGGACATGAAGTTAGATAATATTTCTTAATACGCTAAAACAATATCGAGTAAAAATGATTTTTAAATTCATAATCTAATTATTTAAGGGGGTCACTATGATGAATCTTGGCTTTTTAACCATTTCCAGCATGCATGTCAAATACTAATCGATTTGATATTTTGAAATTTTCATGCCAAAATGATTCATTTCCATAGGTGTGTACGCTTTGGAAATTATCGCCAAGTATTGAGTTGAAAATAGAAACATTTCAAATGGGCTAATATTTGACATGTATGTTGGGAATGGCTAAAACTTGAGGTTTCACAATGTTAAGCCCTTTAAATAATAGGGACATGAAGTTAGATAATATTTCTTAATATGCTAAAACATTATCGTGTAAAATTGATTTTTAAAATCATAATCTAATTATTTCAGGGGGTAACTATGATGAAACTTGACTTTTTAGCCATTTCCGGCATGCATGTAAAATACTAATCGATTTGAAATTTTGAAATTTTCATGTAAAAATGGTTCATTTCCATAGGTGTTCCCTTTTGAAATCGACAAATTTTGAGGTAAAAATTGATACTTTTTAAATGGGCTAATATTTGACGTGTTTGTTGGGAAAGGCTAAAAATTGAGGTTTCACCACGTTAAGTCCTTCATATAATTGCCAAATGATGTTAGATAATATTTCTTAACACTCTAAAACAATGTCGAGTAAAATTGATTTTTAAATTCATAATCTAATTATTTCGGCGGGTCACTATGATGAAACTTGGCTTTTTAGCCATTTGAAGCAAGCATGTCAAATACTAATCAATTTGATATTTTGAAATTTTCATGCCAAAATGGTTCATTTCCATAGGTGTACGCATTGGAAATTATTTCCAAATATTGAGGTGAAAATAGAAACATTTCGAATGGGCTAATAATTCACGTGTATGTTGGGAATGGCTAAAACTTGAGGTTTCACCATGTTAAGTCCTTCAAATAATAGGGACATGAAGTTAGATAATATTTCTTAATACGCTAAAACAATATCGAGTAAAAATGATTTTTAAATTCATAATCTAATTATTTAAGGGGGTCACTATGATGAATCTTGGCTTTTTAACCATTTCCGGCATGCATGTCAAATACTAATCGATTTGATATTTTGAAATTTTCATGCCAAAATGATTCATTTCCATAGGTGTGTACGCTTTGGAAATTATCGCCAAATATTGAGTTGAAAATAGAAACATTTCAAATGGGCTAATATTTGACATGTATGTTGGGAATGGCTAAAACTTGAGGTTTCACAATGTTAAGCCCTTTAAATAATAGGGACATGAAGTTAGATAATATTTCTTAATATGCTAAAACATTATCGTGTAAAATTGATTTTTAAAATCATAATCTAATTATTTCGGGGGGTCACTATGATGAAACTTGACTTTTTAGCCATTTCCAAAGCATGCATGTAAAATACTAATCGATTTGAAATTTTGAAATTTTCATGTAAAAATGGTTCATTTCCATAGGTGTTCCCTTTTGAAATCGACAAATTTTGAGGTAAAAATTGATACTTTTTAAATGGGCTAATATTTGACGTGTTTGTTGGGAAAGGCTAAAAATTGAGGTTTCACCACGTTAAGTCCTTCATATAATTGCCAAATGATGTTAGATAATATTTCTTAACACTCTAAAACAATGTCGAGTAAAATTGATTGTTAAATTCATAATCTAATTATTTCGGCGGGTCACTATGATGAAACTATGCTTTTTAGCCATTTGAAGCATGCATGTCAAATACTAATCAATTTGATATTTTGAAATTTTCATGCCAAAATGGTTCATTTCCATAGGTGTACGCTTTGGAAATTATCGCCAAATATTGAGGTGAAAATAGAAACATTTCAAATTGGCTAATATTTCACGTGTATGTTGGGAATGGCTAAAACTTGAGGTTTCACCATGTTAAGTCCTTCAAATAATAGGGACATGAAGTTAGATAATATTTCTTAATACGCTAAAACAATATCGAGTAAAAATGATTTTTAAATTCATAATCTAATTATTTCAGATCGGTCACTATGATGAAACTTGGCTTTTTAGCCATTTGAAGCATGCATGTCAAATACTAATCAATTTGATATTTTGAAATTTTCATGCCAAAATGGTTCATTTCCATAGGTGTACGCATTGGAAATTATTTCCAAATATTGAGGTGAAAATAGAAACGTTTCGAATGGGCTAATAATTCACGTGTATGTTGGGAATGGCTAAAACTTGAGGTTTCACCATGTTAAGTCCTTCAAATAATAGGGACATGAAGTTAGATAATATTTCTTAATACGCTAAAACAATATCGAGTAAAAATGATTTTTAAATTCATAATCTAATTATTTAAGGGGGTCACTATGATGAATCTTGGCTTTTTAACCATTTCCCAGCATGCATGTCAAATACTAATCGATTTGATATTTTGAAATTTTCATGCCAAAATGATTCATTTCCATAGGTGTGTACGCTTTGGAAATTATCGCCAAATATTGAGTTGAAAATAGAAACATTTCAAATGGGCTAATATTTGACATGTATGTTGGGAATGGCTAAAACTTGAGGTTTCACAATGTTAAGCCCTTTAAATAATAGGGACATGAAGTTAGATAATATTTCTTAATATGCTAAAACATTATCGTGTAAAATTGATTTTTAAAATCATAATCTAATTATTTCGGGGGTCACTATGATGAAACTTGACTTTTTAGCCATTTCCAGCATGCATGTAAAATACTAATCGATTTGAAATTTTGAAATTTTCATGTAAAAATGGTTCATTTCCATAGGTGTTCCCTTTTGAAATCGACAAATTTTGAGGTAAAAATTGATACTTTTTAAATGGGCTAATATTTGACGTGTTTGTTGGGAAAGGCTAAAAATTGAGGTTTCACCACGTTAAGTCCTTCATATAATTGCCAAATGATGTTAGATAATATTTCTTAACACTCTAAAACAATGTCGAGTAAAATTGATTGTTAAATTCATAATCTAATTATTTCGGCGGTCACTATGATGAAACTATGCTTTTTAGCCATTTGAAGCATGCATGTCAAATACTAATCAATTTGATATTTTGAAATTTTCATGCCAAAATGGTTCATTTCCATAGGTGTACGCTTTGGAAATTATCGCCAAATATTGAGGTGAAAATAGAAACATTTCAAATTGGCTAATATTTCACGTGTATGTTGGGAATGGCTAAAACTTGAGGTTTCACCATGTTAAGTCCTTCAAATAATAGGGACATGAAGTTAGATAATATTTCTTAATACGCTAAAACAATATCGAGTAAAAATGATTTTTAAATTCATAATCTAATTATTTCAATTGGTCACTATGATGAAACTTGGCTTTTTAGCCATTTGAAGCATGCATGTCAAATACTAATCAATTTGATATTTTGAAATTTTCATGCCAAAATGGTTCATTTCCATAGGTGTACGCATTGGAAATTATTTCCAAATATTGAGGTGAAAATAGAAACGTTTCGAATGGGCTAATAATTCACGTGTATGTTGGGAATGGCTAAAACTTGAGGTTTCACCATGTTAAGTCCTTCAAATAATAGGGACATGAAGTTAGATAATATTTCTTAATACGCTAAAACAATATCGAGTAAAAATGATTTTTAAATTCATAATCTAATTATTTAAGGGGGTCACTATGATGAAACTTGGCTTTTTAACCATTTCCAGCATGCATGTGAAATACTAATCGATTTGATATTTTGAAATTTTCATGCCAAAATGATTTATTTCCATAGGCGTGTATGCTTTGGAAATTATCGCCAAATATTGAGTTGAAAATAGAAACATTTCAAATGGGCTAATATTTGACATGTATGTTGGGAATGGCTAAAACTTGAGGTTTCAAAATGTTAAGCCCTTTAAATAATAGGGACATGAAGTTAGATAATATTTCTTAATATGCTAAAACATTATCGTGTAAAATTGATTTTTAAAATCATAATCTAATTATTTCAGGGGGTCACTATGATGAAACTTGACTTTTTAGCCATTTCCGGCATGCATGTAAAATACTAATCGATTTGAAATTTTGAAATTTTCATGTAAAAATGGTTCATTTCCATAGGTGTTCCCTTTTGAAATCGACAAATTTTGAGGTAAAAATTGATACTTTTTAAATGGGCTAATATTTGACGTGTTTGTTGGGAAAGGCTAAAAATTGAGGTTTCACCACGTTAAGTCCTTCATATAATTGCCAAATGATGTTAGATAATATTTCTTAACACTCTAAAACAATGTCGAGTAAAATTGATTGTTAAATTCATAATCTAATTATTTCGGCGGGTCACTATGATGAAACTATGCTTTTTAGCCATTTGAAGCATGCATGTCAAATACTAATCAATTTGATATTTTGAAATTTTCATGCCAAAATGGTTCATTTCCATAGGTGTACGCTTTGGAAATTATCGCCAAATATTGAGGTGAAAATAGAAACATTTCAAATTGGCTAATATTTCACGTGTATGTTGGGAATGGCTAAAACTTGAGGTTTCACCATGTTAAGTCCTTCAAATAATAGGGACATGAAGTTAGATAATATTTCTTAATACGCTAAAACAATATCGAGTAAAAATGATTTTTAAATTCATAATCTAATTATTTCAAGTTGGTCACTATGATGAAACTTGGCTTTTTAGCCATTTGAAGCATGCATGTCAAATACTAATCAATTTGATATTTTGAAATTTTCATGCCAAAATGGTTCATTTCCATAGGTGTACGCATTGGAAATTATTTCCAAATATTGAGGTGAAAATAGAAACGTTTCGAATGGGCTAATAATTCACGTGTATGTTGGGAATGGCTAAAACTTGAGGTTTCACCATGTTAAGTCCTTCAAATAATAGGGACATGAAGTTAGATAATATTTCTTAATACGCTAAAACAATATCGAGTAAAAATGATTTTTAAATTCATAATCTAATTATTTAAGGGGGTCACTATGATGAATCTTGGCTTTTTAACCATTTCCAGCATGCATGTCAAATACTAATCGATTTGATATTTTGAAATTTTCATGCCAAAATGATTCATTTCCATAGGTGTGTACGCTTTGGAAATTATCGCCAAATATTGAGTTGAAAATAGAAACATTTCAAATGGGCTAATATTTGACATGTATGTTGGGAATGGCTAAAACTTGAGGTTTCACAATGTTAAGCCCTTTAAATAATAGGGACATGAAGTTAGATAATATTTCTTAATATGCTAAAACATTATCGTGTAAAATTGATTTTTAAAATCATAATCTAATTATTTCAGGGGGTCACTATGATGAAACTTGACTTTTTAGCCATTTCCAGCATGCATGTAAAATACTAATCGATTTGAAATTTTGAAATTTTCATGTAAAAATGGTTCATTTCCATAGGTGTTCCCTTTTGAAATCGACAAATTTTGAGGTAAAAATTGATACTTTTTAAATGGGCTAATATTTGACGTGTTTGTTGGGAAAGGCTAAAAATTGAGGTTTCACCACGTTAAGTCCTTCATATAATTGCCAAATGATGTTAGATAATATTTCTTAACACTCTAAAACAATGTCGAGTAAAATTGATTGTTAAATTCATAATCTAATTATTTCGACGGGTCACTATGATGAAACTATGCTTTTTAGCCATTTGAAGCATGCATGTCAAATACTAATCAATTTGATATTTTGAAATTTTCATGCCAAAATGGTTCATTTCCATAGGTGTACGCTTTGGAAATTATTTCCAAATATTGAGGTGAAAATAGAAACATTTCGAATGGGCTAATAATTCACGTGTATGTTGGGAATGGCTAAAACTTGAGGTTTCACCATGTTAAGTCCTTCAAATAATAGGGACATGAAGTTAGATAATATTTCTTAATACGCTAAAACAATATCGAGTAAAAATGATTTTTAAATTCATAATCTAATTATTTCAGCTGGTCACTATGATGAAACTTGGCTTTTTAGCCATTTGAAGCATGCATGTCAAATACTAATCAATTTGATATTTTGAAATTTTCATGCCAAAATGGTTCATTTCCATAGGTGTACGCATTGGAAATTATTTCCAAATATTGAGGTGAAAATAGAAACGTTTCGAATGGGCTAATAATTCACGTGTATGTTGGGAATGGCTAAAACTTGAGGTTTCACCATGTTAAGTCCTTCAAATAATAGGGACATGAAGTTAGATAATATTTCTTAATACGCTAAAACAATATCGAGTAAAAATGATTTTTAAATTCATAATCTAATTATTTAAGGGGGTCACTATGATGAAACTTGGCTTTTTAACCATTTTCAAGCATGCATGTCAAATACTAATCGATTTGATATTTTGAAATTTTCATGCCAAAATGATTTATTTCCATAGGCGTGTATGCTTTGGAAATTATCGCCAAATATTGAGTTGAAAATAGAAACATTTCAAATGGGCTAATATTTGACATGTATGTTGGGAATGGCTAAAACTTGAGGTTTCAAAATGTTAAGCCCTTTAAATAATAGGGACATGAAGTTAGATAATATTTCTTAATATGCTAAAACATTATCGAGTAAAAATGATTTTTAAATTCATAATCTAATTATTTCAGCTCGGTCACTATGATGAAACTTGGCTTTTTAGCCATTTGAAGCATGCATGTCAAATACTAATCAATTTGATATTTTGAAATTTTCATGCCAAAATGGTTCATTTCCATAGGTGTACGCATTGGAAATTATTTCCAAATATTGAGGTGAAAATAGAAACGTTTCGAATGGGCTAATAATTCACGTGTATGTTGGGAATGGCTAAAACTTGAGGTTTCACCATGTTAAGTCCTTCAAATAATAGGGACATGAAGTTAGATAATATTTCTTAATACGCTAAAACAATATCGAGTAAAAATGATTTTTAAATTCATAATCTAATTATTTAAGGGGGTCACTATGATGAATCTTGGCTTTTTAACCATTTCCAAGATGCATGTCAAATACTAATCGATTTGATATTTTGAAATTTTCATGCCAAAATGATTCATTTCCATAGGTGTGTACGCTTTGGAAATTATCGCCAAATATTGAGTTGAAAATAGAAACATTTCAAATGGGCTAATATTTGACATGTATGTTGGGAATGGCTAAAACTTGAGGTTTCACAATGTTAAGCCCTTTAAATAATAGGGACATGAAGTTAGATAATATTTCTTAATATGCTAAAACATTATCGTGTAAAATTGATTTTTAAAATCATAATCTAATTATTTCGGGGGGTCACTATGATGAAACTTGACTTTTTAGCCATTTCCAAGATGCATGTAAAATACTAATCGATTTGAAATTTTGAAATTTTCATGTAAAAATGGTTCATTTCCATAGGTGTTCCCTTTTGAAATCGACAAATTTTGAGGTAAAAATTGATACTTTTTAAATGGGCTAATATTTGACGTGTTTGTTGGGAAAGGCTAAAAATTGAGGTTTCACCACGTTAAGTCCTTCATATAATTGCCAAATGATGTTAGATAATATTTCTTAACACTCTAAAACAATGTCGAGTAAAATTGATTGTTAAATTCATAATCTAATTATTTCAGCGGGTCACTATGATGAAACTATGCTTTTTAGCCATTTGAAGCATGCATGTCAAATACTAATCAATTTGATATTTTGAAATTTTCATGCCAAAATGGTTCATTTCCATAGGTGTACGCTTTGGAAATTATTTCCAAATATTGAGGTGAAAATAGAAACATTTCGAATGGGCTAATAATTCACGTGTATGTTGGGAATGGCTAAAACTTGAGGTTTCACCATGTTAAGTCCTTCAAATAATAGGGACATGAAGTTAGATAATATTTCTTAATACGCTAAAACAATATCGAGTAAAAATGATTTTTAAATTCATAATCTAATTATTTCGAGTGGTCACTATGATGAAACTTGGCTTTTTAGCCATTTGAAGCATGCATGTCAAATACTAATCAATTTGATATTTTGAAATTTTCATGCCAAAATGGTTCATTTCCATAGGTGTACGCATTGGAAATTATTTCCAAATATTGAGGTGAAAATAGAAACGTTTCGAATGGGCTAATAATTCACGTGTATGTTGGGAATGGCTAAAACTTGAGGTTTCACCATGTTAAGTCCTTCAAATAATAGGGACATGAAGTTAGATAATATTTCTTAATACGCTAAAACAATATCGAGTAAAAATGATTTTTAAATTCATAATCTAATTATTTAAGGGGGTCACTATGATGAAACTTGGCTTTTTAACCATTTCCAAGCATGCATGTCAAATACTAATCGATTTGATATTTTGAAATTTTCATGCCAAAATGATTTATTTCCATAGGCGTGTATGCTTTGGAAATTATCGCCAAATATTGAGTTGAAAATAGAAACATTTCAAATGGGCTAATATTTGACATGTATGTTGGGAATGGCTAAAACTTGAGGTTTCAAAATGTTAAGCCCTTTAAATAATAGGGACATGAAGTTAGATAATATTTCTTAATATGCTAAAACATTATCGAGTAAAAATGATTTTTAAATTCATAATCTAATTATTTCAGCTGGTCACTATGATGAAACTTGGCTTTTTAGCCATTTGAAGCATGCATGTCAAATACTAATCAATTTGATATTTTGAAATTTTCATGCCAAAATGGTTCATTTCCATAGGTGTACGCATTGGAAATTATTTCCAAATATTGAGGTGAAAATAGAAACGTTTCGAATGGGCTAATAATTCACGTGTATGTTGGGAATGGCTAAAACTTGAGGTTTCACCATGTTAAGTCCTTCAAATAATAGGGACATGAAGTTAGATAATATTTCTTAATACGCTAAAACAATATCGAGTAAAAATGATTTTTAAATTCATAATCTAATTATTTAAGGGGGTCACTATGATGAATCTTGGCTTTTTAACCATTTCCGGCATGCATGTCAAATACTAATCGATTTGATATTTTGAAATTTTCATGCCAAAATGATTCATTTCCATAGGTGTGTACGCTTTGGAAATTATCGCCAAATATTGAGTTGAAAATAGAAACATTTCAAATGGGCTAATATTTGACATGTATGTTGGGAATGGCTAAAACTTGAGGTTTCACAATGTTAAGCCCTTTAAATAATAGGGACATGAAGTTAGATAATATTTCTTAATATGCTAAAACATTATCGTGTAAAATTGATTTTTAAAATCATAATCTAATTATTTCGGGGGGTCACTATGATGAAACTTGACTTTTTAGCCATTTCCAAGCATGCATGTAAAATACTAATCGATTTGAAATTTTGAAATTTTCATGTAAAAATGGTTCATTTCCATAGGTGTTCCCTTTTGAAATCGACAAATTTTGAGGTAAAAATTGATACTTTTTAAATGGGCTAATATTTGACGTGTTTGTTGGGAAAGGCTAAAAATTGAGGTTTCACCACGTTAAGTCCTTCATATAATTGCCAAATGATGTTAGATAATATTTCTTAACACTCTAAAACAATGTCGAGTAAAATTGATTGTTAAATTCATAATCTAATTATTTCAGCGGGTCACTATGATGAAACTATGCTTTTTAGCCATTTGAAGCATGCATGTCAAATACTAATCAATTTGATATTTTGAAATTTTCATGCCAAAATGGTTCATTTCCATAGGTGTACGCTTTGGAAATTATTTCCAAATATTGAGGTGAAAATAGAAACATTTCGAATGGGCTAATAATTCACGTGTATGTTGGGAATGGCTAAAACTTGAGGTTTCACCATGTTAAGTCCTTCAAATAATAGGGACATGAAGTTAGATAATATTTCTTAATACGCTAAAACAATATCGAGTAAAAATGATTTTTAAATTCATAATCTAATTATTTCAGTTGGTCACTATGATGAAACTTGGCTTTTTAGCCATTTGAAGCATGCATGTCAAATACTAATCAATTTGATATTTTGAAATTTTCATGCCAAAATGGTTCATTTCCATAGGTGTACGCATTGGAAATTATTTCCAAATATTGAGGTGAAAATAGAAACGTTTCGAATGGGCTAATAATTCACGTGTATGTTGGGAATGGCTAAAACTTGAGGTTTCACCATGTTAAGTCCTTCAAATAATAGGGACATGAAGTTAGATAATATTTCTTAATACGCTAAAACAATATCGAGTAAAAATGATTTTTAAATTCATAATCTAATTATTTAAGGGGGTCACTATGATGAAACTTGGCTTTTTAACCATTTCCAGCATGCATGTCAAATACTAATCGATTTGATATTTTGAAATTTTCATGCCAAAATGATTTATTTCCATAGGCGTGTATGCTTTGGAAATTATCGCCAAATATTGAGTTGAAAATAGAAACATTTCAAATGGGCTAATATTTGACATGTATGTTGGGAATGGCTAAAACTTGAGGTTTCAAAATGTTAAGCCCTTTAAATAATAGGGACATGAAGTTAGATAATATTTCTTAATATGCTAAAACATTATCGTGTAAAATTGATTTTTAAAATCATAATCTAATTATTTCGGGGGGGTCACTATGATGAAACTTGACTTTTTAGCCATTTCCAACATGCATGTAAAATACTAATCGATTTGAAATTTTGAAATTTTCATGTAAAAATGGTTCATTTCCATAGGTGTTCCCTTTTGAAATCGACAAATTTTGAGGTAAAAATTGATACTTTTTAAATGGGCTAATATTTGACGTGTTTGTTGGGAAAGGCTAAAAATTGAGGTTTCACCAGGTTAAGTCCTTCATATAATTGCCAAATGATGTTAGATAATATTTCTTAACACTCTAAAACAATGTCGAGTAAAATTGATTGTTAAATTCATAATCTAATTATTTCGGGGGTCACTATGATGAAACTATGCTTTTTAGCCATTTGAAGCATGCATGTCAAATACTAATCAATTTGATATTTTGAAATTTTCATGCCAAATGGTTCATTTCCATAGGTGTACGCTTTGGAAATTATCGCCAAATATTGAGGTGAAAATAGAAACATTTCAAATTGGCTAATATTTCACGTATATGTTGGGAATGGCTAAAACTTGAGGTTTCACCATGTTAAGTCCTTCAAATAATAGGGACATGAAGTTAGATAATATTTCTTAATACGCTAAAACAATATCGAGTAAAAATGATTTTTAAATTCATAATCTAATTATTTAAGGGGGTCACTATGATGAAACTTGGCTTTTTAACCATTTCCAGCATGCATGTCAAATACTAATCGATTTGATATTTTGAAATTTTCATGCCAAAATGATTCATTTCCATAGGTGTGTACGCTTTGGAAATTATCGCCAAATATTGAGTTGAAAATAGAAACATTTCAAATGGGCTAATATTTGACATGTATGTTGGGAATGGCTAAAAATTGAGGTTTCACAATGTTAAGCCCTTCAAATAATAGGGACATGAAGTTAGATAATATTTCTTAATACGCTAAAACAATATCGAGTAAAAATGATTTTTAAATTCATAATAAAATTATTTAAGGGGGTCACTATGATGAAACTTGGCTTTTTATCCATTTCTAGCATGCATGTCAAATACTAATCTATTTGATATTTTGAAATTTTCATGCCAAAATGGTTCATTCCATAGGTGTACGCTTTGGAAATTATCGCCAAATATTGAGTTGAAAATAAAAACATTTCAAATGGGCTAATATTTGACGTGTATGTTGGGAATGGCTAAAAATTGAGGTTTCACAATGTTAAGCCCTTCAAATAATAGGGACATGAAGTTAGATAATATATCTTTATATGCTAAAACATTATCGTGTAAAATTGATTTTTAAATTCATAATCTAATTATTTTAGGGGGTAACTATGATGAAACTTGGCTTTTTAGCCATTTCCAGCATGCATGTCAAATACTAATCGATTTGAAATTTTGAAATTTTCATGTAAAAATGGTTCATTTCCATAGGTGTTCCCTTTTGAAATCGACAAATTTTGAGGTGAAAATTGATACTTTTTTAATGGGCTAATATTTGACGTGTTTGTTGGGAAAGCCTAAAAATTGAGGTTTCACCACGTTTTGGTGAACTGCTTCCATCAACTTTTCACTTTGCGTCTTTGTGCGGTGAACTTTCAACATGCACCGTGCACCTTTGGAATAGGTCATTTAACTATGCACAGTGCAGCATTGTGTAGTGCACTTCCACTATGCATTGTGCACCTTGCATCTTCGTACACTGCACTTTGCATATATATAGTGCACCTTGCTATTTTCCACTTTCACCATTCACTATCAATTGTGAACCTTGGTATAGAGCACATCCACCATGCATAGTGTTCCATGGTTTGGTGCACTTCTTCCATCAACTTTTTAATTTGCGTTTTGGTGCGGTGCACTTTCAACATGCACAATGCACACTAGAATGGTGGATTTTTACTGTGCATAGTGCAACAGCATGTGCTGCATTTCCACCATGCACTATGCAATATGAAGTTTGGAATGATGCACTTCTACGATGCACGGTAAACCTTGGTATAGCGCGATTACACCATGCACCAGGCACCTTCCATCCTGGTATAGTGCACTTCGCATATACATAGTGCACCTTGCTATTTTCCACTTTCACCATTCACTATCAACCGTGAATCTTGGTATAGAGCACATCTACCATGCACTGTGTATCATCGTTTGGTGCACTTCTTCTATCAACTTTTCACTTTGCGTCTTGGTGCGCTGCACTTTTAACATGCACAGTGCCCACTAGAATAGTGGATTTCGACTATGCATAGTGCAATAGCATGTGATGCATTTCCACCATGCACTGTGCAATATACATCTTGGAATGATGCACTTCCACGATGCACGGTGGACCTTAGTATGGTGCGATTACACCATGTACCAGGCACATTTCACCTTGGTACGATGTACTTCCACTATGCACCATGCACTATGCATCTTGGTACAGTGCACTTTGTATATACATAGTGCACCTCGCTATTTTCCACTTTCACCATTCACTATCAACCATAAACCTTGGTATACTGTACATCCACCATGCATAGTGTACCATGGTTTGTTGCACTTCTTCCATCCTTTTTAATTTGCGTTTTGGTGCGGTGCACTTTCAACATGTGTTGAACATATTGAAAATGTTCATAGTGCATGGTTGAAATGCACCACATGATGTTGCACTGTGCATATTGAAAATCCATTATTCTAGTGTGCACTGTGCATGTTGAAAATGCACCGCACCAAGACGCAAACTAAACAGTTGATTGAAGATGTGCACCAAACCATGGTACAACATGCATGGTGGATGTGCTCTATACCAGGATTCACGGATGATAGTGAATGGTGAAAGTGGAAAATAGCAAGGTGCACTATATATATGAGAAGTGCACTGTACCAAGATGCAAGGTGCATGGTGCGTAGTGGAAGTGCATCGTACCAAAGTGAAATGTGCCTGGTGCATGGTGTAATCGCAACATACCAAGATTCATCGTGCATCGTGGAAGTGCATCATTCCAAGCTGCATATTGCATAGTGCATGGTGGAAATGCACCAAATGATGTTGCAATGTTCATAGTCAACATCCACTATTCTAGTGTGCACTATGCATGTTGAAAGTGCACCGCACCAAGACGCAAAGTAAACAGTTGATTGAAGATGTGCACCAAACCATGGTACACCATGCATGGTGGATGTGCTCTATACCAGGATTCACGGTTGATAGTGAATGGTGAAAGTGGAAAATAGCAAGGTGCACTATATATATGAGAAGTGCACTGTACCAAGATGCAAGGTGCATGGTGCGTAGTGGAAGTGAATCGTACCAAAGTGAAATGTGCCTGGTGCATGGTGTAATCGCAACATACCAAGATTCATCGTGCATCGTGGAAGTGCATTATTCCAAGCTGCATATTGCATAGTGCATGGTGGAAATGCCCCACATGTTGTTGCAATGTGCATAGTCAACATCCACTATTCTAGTGTGCAATATGCATGTTGAAAGTGCACCGCACCAAGACGGAAAGTAAAAAGTTGATGGAAGAAGTGCACCAACCCTGGTAAACTATGCATGGTGGATGTGCACTATACCAAGGTTCACGGTTGATAGTGAATAGTGAAAGTGGAAAATAGAAAGGTGCACTATGTATGTGCGAAGTGCACTGTACCAGGATGCAAATTGGATGGTGTGTAGTGAAAGTGCATCATACCAAGGTGAAATGTGGCTGGTGCATGGTGAATCGCACCATACCAAGATTCACCATGCATCATGGAAGTGCATCATTCCAAGATGCATATTGCATAGTGCACGGTGGAAGAGCACCACACGATGTTGCACTATGTATAGACAATATCCACTATTCTAATGTGCACTGTGCATGTTAAAAGTGCACCACACCAAGACGCAAAGAAAAAAGTTGATCAAAAAAGTGCACCAACCATGGTACACTATGCATGGTGGATGTGCTCCTTACCAAGGTTCACAGTTGATAGTGAATGGTGAATGTGGAAAATAGAAAGGTGCACTATGTATGTGCGAAATGCACTGTACCAAGTTACAAGGTGGATGGTGCGTAGTGGACGTGCATCGTACCAAGGTGAAATGTTCCTGGTGCATAGTTTAATCGCAACATACCAAGGTTCGCCGTCCATCGTGGAAGTGCATCATTCCAACCTGTAGAGTGCATAGTGCATGGTTGAAATGCACCACATGATATTGCACTGTGCATATTAAAAATCCATTACACTAGTGTGCACTGTGCATGTTTAAAATGCACCACACCAAGACGCAAAGTGAACAGTTGATTGAAGATGTGCACAAAACCATGGTACACCATGCATGGTGGATGTGCTCTATACCGGGATTCACGGTTGATAGTAAATGGTGAAAGTGGAAAATAGCAAGGTGCACGATATATATGAGAAGTGCACTGTACCAAGATGCAAGGTGCATGGTGCGTAGTGGAAGTGAATCATACCAAAGTGAAATGTGCCTAGTGCATGGTGTAATCGCAACATACCAAGATTCATCGTGCATCGTGGAAGTGCATTATTCCAACCTGCATATTGCATAGTGCATGGTGGAAATGCCCCACATGTTGTTGCACTGTGCATAGTCAACATCCACTATTCTAGTGTGCAATATGCATGTTGAAAGTGCACCGCACCAAGACGGAAAGTAAAAAGTTGAGGGAAGAAGTGCACCAACCGTGGTACACTATGCATGGTGGATGTGCACTATACCAAGGTTCACGGTTGATAGTGAATAGTGAAAGTGGAAAATAGAAAGGTGCACTATGTATGTGCGAAGTGCACTGTGCCAGGATGCAAATTGGATGGTGCATAGTGAAAGTGCATCATACCAAGGTGAAATGTGGCTGGTGCATGGTGTAATCGCACCATACCAAGATTCACCGTGCATCATGGAAGTGCATCATTCCAAGATGCATATTGCATAGTGCATGTTGGAAGAGCACCACACGATGTCGCACTATGTATAGACAATATCCACCATTCTAGTGTGCACTATGCATGTTAAAAGTGCACCGCACCAAGACGCAAAGTAAAAAGTTGATCGAAAAAGTGCACCAACCATGGTACACTATGCAAGGTGGATGTGCTCCTTACCAAGGTTCACAGTTGATACTGAATGGTGAAAGTGGAACATAGAAAGGTGCACTATGTATGTGCGAAATGCACTGTACCAAGTTGCAAGGTGGATGGTGCATAGTGGACGTGCATCGTACCAAGGTGAAATGTTCCTGGTGTATAGTGTAATCGCAACATACCAAGGTTCACCGTCCATCGTGGAAGTGCATCATTCCAACCTGTAGAGTGCATAGTGCATGGTTCAAATGCACCACATGATGTAGCACTGTGCATATTAAAAATCCATTATTCTAGTATGCACTGTGCATGTTTAAAATGCACCACACCAAGACGCAAAGTGAACAGTTGATTGAAGATGTGCACAATATCATGGTACACCATGCTTGGTGGATGTGCTCTATACCAGGATTCACGGTTGATAGTAAATGGTGAAAGTGGAAGACAACAAGGTGCACTATCTATATGCGAAGTGCACTGTACCAAGATGGAAGGTGCATGGTGCGTAGTGGAAGTGCACCGTACCTATGTGAAATGTTACTAGTGCATGGAGTAATCGCAACATACCAAGGCTCACCGTGCATCGTAAAATTGCATCATTCCAAGCTGAATATTGCATTGTGCATGGTGGAAATGCACCACATGATGTTGCATTGTGTATAGTCAAAATCCACTATTCTAGTGTGCATTGTGCATGTTGAAAGTGAATCGCACCAAGACGTAAATTAAAAAGTTGTTGGAACAAGTGCACCAAATCGTGGTACACTATGCATGGTGGATGGGCTCTATACTATTGTTCACAGTTGATAGTAAATGGTGAAAGTGGAAGACAGCAAGGCGCACTATGTATATGGGAAGTGCACTATACCAAGTTGCAAGGTGCATTGTGCGTAGTGGAAGTGCATCGTACCTAGGTGAAATGTTCCTGGTGCATGGTGTAATCACAACATACCAAGGCTCACCGTGCATCGTAAAAGTGCATTATTCCAAGCTGCATAAAGCATAGTGCATGGTGGAAATGTACCACATGATGTTGCTCTGTGCATATTCAAAATCCACTATTCTAGTGTGCACTATGCGTGTTGAAAGTGAATCACACCAAGACGCAAAGTAAAAAGTTGATGGAACAAGTGCACCAAACCGTAGTACACCAAACCGTAGTAAACTATGTAAGGTGGATGTGCTCTATACTATGGTTCATGGTTGATAGGGAATGGTGAAAGTGGAAAATAGCAAGGTGCACTATGTATAGGCGAAGTGCACTGTACCAAGATGCAAGGTGCATGGTGCGTAGTTGAAGTGCATCGTACCAAGGTGAAATGTGCATGGTGCATGTTGCTGTGGCAACATACCAAGGTGAAATGTTCCTTGTGCATGGTGTAATCACAACATACCAAGGCTCACCGTGCATCGTAAAAGTGCATTATTCCAAGCTGCATAAAGCATAGTGCATGGTGGAAATGTACCACATGATGTTGCTCTGTGCATATTCAAAATCCACTATTCTACTGTGCACTGTGCATGTTGAAAGTGAATCACACCAAGACGCAAAGTAAAAAGTTGATGGAAGAAGTGCACTAAACCTTGGTTCACTGTGCATGGTGGATGTGCTCTATACCAAGGTACATGGTTGATAGTGAATGGTGAAAGTGGAAAATAACAAGGTGCACTATGTATAGGCGAAGTGCACTGTACCGCGATGCAAGGTGCATGGTGCGTAGTGGAACTGCATCATACCACGGTGTGCATGGTGTAATCACAACATACCAAGTCTCACCGTGCATCGTAAATGTGCATTATTCCAAGCTGCATAGTGCATAGTGCATGGTGGAAATGTACCACATGATGTTGCACTGTGCATATTCATAATCCACTATTCTAGTGTGCACTGTGCATGTTGAAAGTTTATCGCACCAAGACACAAAGTAAAAGGTTGATGGAAGAAGTGGACTGAACCTTGGTTCACTATGCATGGTGGATGTGCTCTATACTATTGTTCACAGTTGATAGTAAATTGTGAAATTGGAAGACAGCAAGGTGCACTATCTATATGCGAAGTGCACTGTACCAAGATGCAAGGTGCATGGTGCGTAGTGGAAGTGCATCGTACCTAGGTGAAATGTTCCTGGTGCATGGAGTAATCGCAACATACCAAGGCTCACCGTGCATCATAAAAGTGCATAATTCCAAGCTGCATATTGCATAGTGCATGGTGGAAATACACCACATGATTTTGCATTGTGCATAGTCAAAATCCACTATTCTAGTGTGCACTATGCGTGTTGAAAGTGAATCACACCAAGACGCAAAGTAAAAAGTTGATGGAACAAGTGCACCAAACCGTAGTACACCAAACCGTAGTAAACTATGTAAGGTGGATGTGCTCTATACTATGGTTCATGGTTGATAGGGAATGGTGAAAGTGGAAAATAGCAAGGTGCACTATGTATAGGCGAAGTGCACTGTACCAAGATGCAAGGTGCATGGTGCGTAGTTGAAGTGCATCGTACCAAGGTGAAATGTGCATGGTGCATGTTGCTGTGGCAACATACCAAGGTTAACCGTGCATCGTGGAAGTGCATAATTCCAAGCTGCATATTGCATGGTGCATGGTGTAAATGCACCACATGATGTTGCATTGTGCATAGTCAAAATCCACTATTCTAGTGTGCACTTTGCATATTGAAAGTGAATCGCACGAAGACGCAAAGTAAAAAGTTGATGGACGAAGTGCACCAAACTCTGGCTATCTATGCATGGTGGATGTGTTCACGGTTGATAGTAAATGGTGAAAGTGGAAGACAACAAGGTGCACTATCTATATGCGAAGTGCCTTTGTACAAAGATGGAAGGTGCATGGTGCGTAGTGGAAGTGCACCGTACCTATGTGAAATGTTACTAGTGCATGGAATAATCGCAACATACCAAGGCTCACCGTGCATCGTAAAATTGCATCATTCCAAGCTGAATATTGCATTGTGCATGGTGGAAATGCACCACATGATGTTGCATTGTGTATAGTCAAAATCCACTATTCTAGTGTGCATTGTGCATGTTGAAAGTGAATCGCACCAAGACGTAAATTAAAAAGTTGTTGGAACAAGTGCACCAAATCGTGGTACACTATGCATGGTGGATGGGCTCTATACTATTGTTCACAGTTGATAGTAAATGGTGAAAGTGGAAGACAGCAAGGCGCACTATGTATATGGGAAATGCACTATACCAAGTTGCAAGGTGCATTGTGCGTAGTGGAAGTGCATCGTACCTAGGTGAAATGTTCCTGGTGCATGGTGTAATCACAACATACCAAGGCTCACCGTGCATCGTAAAAGTGCATTATTCCAAGCTGCATAAAGCATAGTGCATGGTGGAAATGTACCACATGATGTTGCTCTGTGCATATTCAAAATCCACTATTCTACCGTACCTTGTGCATGTTGAAAGTGAATCACACCAAGACGCAAAGTAAAAACTTGATGGAAGAAGTGCACTAAACCTTGGTTCACTGTGCATGGTGGATGTGCTCTATACCAAGGTACATGGTTGATAGTGAATGGTGAAAGTGGAAAATAACAAGGTGCACTATGTATAGGCGAAGTGCACTGTACCGCGATGCAAGGTGCATGGTGCGTAGTGGAACTGCATCATACCACGGTGAAATGTTCCTGGTGCGTGGTGTAATCACTACATACCAAGTCTCACCGTGCATCGTAAATGTGCATTATTCCAAGCTGCATAGTGCATAGTGCATGGTGGAAATGTACCACATGATGTTGCACTGTGCATATTCATAATCCACTATTCTAGTGTGCACTGTGCATGTTGAAAGTTTATCGCACCAAGACGCAAAGTAAAAGGTTGATGGAAGAAGTGGACCGAACCTTGGTTCACTATGCATGGTGGATGTGCTCTATACTATTGTTCACAGTTGATAGTAAATTGTGAAATTGGATGACAGCAAGGTGCACTATCTATATGCGAAGTGCACTGTACCAAGATGCAAGGTGCATGGTGCGTAGTGGAAGTGCATCGTACCTAGGTGAAATGTTCCTGGTGCATGGAGTAATCGCAACATACCAAGGCTCACCGTGCATCATAAAAGTGCATAATTCCAAGCTGCATATTGCATAGTGCATGGTGGAAATACACCACATGATGTTGCATTGTGCATAGTCAAAATCCACTATTCTAGTGTGCACTATGCGTGTTGAAAGTGAATCACACCAAGACGCAAAGTAAAAAGTTGATGGAACAAGTGCACCAAACCGTAGTACACCAAACCGTAGTAAACTATGTAAGGTGGATGTGCTCTATACTATGGTTCATGGTTGATAGGGAATGGTGAAAGTGGAAAATAGCAAGGTGCACTATGTATAGGCGAAGTGCACTGTACCAAGATGCAAGGTACATGGTGCGTAGTTGAAGTGCATCGTACCAAGGTGAAATGTGCATGGTGCATGTGGCTGTGGCAACATACCAAGGTTAACCGTGCATCGTGGAAGTGCATCATTCCAACCTGCATATTGCATAGTGCATGGTGGAAATACACCACATGATGTTGCACTGTGCATAGCCAAAATCCACAATTATAGTGTGCACTGTGCATGTTGAAAGTGCACCGCACTAAGACGCAAACTAAAAAGGTGATAGAAGAAGTGAACAAAACCGTGGTACACAATGCATGGTGGATGTGCTCAATAGCAAAGTTCACAGTTGGTAGTGAATAGTGAAAGTGGAAAATAGAAAGGTGCACTATGTATATGTGAAGTGCACTGTACCAAGATACATGGTATATGGTGCGTAGTGGAAGTGCATCGTACCAAGGTGAAATGTTCCTGGTGCATGGTGTAATCGAATCATACCAAGATTCACCGTGCATCGTAAAAGTACATCATTCCAAGCTACATAGTGCATAGTGCATGGTGGAAATGCACCACATGATGATGCACTGTGCATATTCAAAATCCACTATTCTAGTGTGCACCATGCATGTTGAAAGTGCACCGCACCTAGAAGCAGAGTAAAAAGTTGATTGAAGAAGTCCACCAAACCATGGTCCACAATGCTTGGTGGATGTGCTCTATACCAAGGTAGATGGTTGATAGTGAATGGTGAAAGTGAATAGCAAGGTGCACTATGTATATGGGAAGTGCACTATACCAAGATGCAAGGTGCATGGTGCGTAGTGGAAGTGCATCGTACCAAGGGGAAATGTGCATGGTGGATGGTGCAATCGCAACATACCAAGGTTAACCGTGCATCGTGGAAGTGCATCATTCCAAGCTCCATATTGCATAGTGCATGGTGGAAATGCACCACATGATGTTGCCTTGTGCATAGTCAAAATCCACTATTCTAGTGTGCACTGTGCATGTTGAAAGTAAATCGCACCAAGACGTAAATTAAAAAGTTGTTGGAACAAGTGCACCGAATCGTGGTACACTATGCATGGTGGATGTGCTCTATACTATTGTTCACACTTGATAGTAAATGGTGAAAGTGGAAGACAGCAAGGGGCACTATGTATATGCGAAGTGCACTATACCAAGATGCAAGGTGCATTGTGCGTAGTGGAAGTGCATCGTACCTAGGTGAAATGTTCCTGGTGCATGGTTTAATAACAACATACCAAGTCTCACCGTGCATCGTAAAAGTGCATTATTCCAAGCTGCATAGTGCATAGTGCATGGTGGAAATGTACCACATGATGTTGCATTGTGCATATTCAAAATCCACTATTCTAGTGTGCACTGTGCATGTTGAAAGTGAATCGCACCAAGACGCAAAGTAAAAAGTTGATGGACGAAGTGCACCAAACTCTTGTTATCTATGCATGGTGGATGTGCTCTATACTATAGTTCACTGTTGATAGTAAATTGTGAAATTGGAAGACAGCAAGGTGCACTATCTACATGCGAAGTGCACTGTACCAAGATGCAAGGTGCATGGTGCGTAGTGGAAGTGCATCGTACCAAGGTGAAATCTCCATGGTGCATGGTGCAATCGCAACATACCAAGGTTAACCGTGCATCATGGAAGTGCATCATTCCAAACTCTATATTGCATACTGCATGGTGGAAATGCAGCACATGATGTTGCATTGTGCATAGTCAAAATCCTCTATTCTAGTGTGCACTGTGCATGTTGAAAGTGAATCGCACGAAGACGTAAATTAAAATGTTGTTGGAACAAGTGCACCAAATCGTGGTACACTATGCCTGGTGGATGTGCTGCATACTATTGTTCACAGTTGATAGTAAATGGTGAAAGTGGAAGACAGCAAGGCGCACTATGTATATGCGAAGTGCACTATACCAAGATGCAAGGTGCATTGTGCGTAGTGGAAGTGCATCGTACCTAGGTGAAATGTTCCTGGTGCATGGTTTAATAACAACATACCAAGTCTCACCGTGCATCGTAAAAGTGCATTATTCCAAGCTGCATAGTGCATAGTGCATGGTGGAAATGTACCACATGATGTTGCATTGTGCATATTCAAAATCCACTATTCTAGTGTGCACTGTGCATGTTGAAAGTGAATTGCACCAAGACGCAAAGTAAAAAGTTGATGGACGAAGTGCACCAAACTCTTGTTATCTATGCATGGTGGATGTGCTCTATACTATAGTTCACTGTTGATAGTAAATTGTGAAATTGGAAGACAGCAAGGTGCACTATCTACATGCGAAGTGCACCGTACCAAGATGCAAGGTGCATGGTGCGTAGTGGAAGTGCATCGTACCAAGGTGAAATCTCCATGGTGCATGGTGCAATCGCAACATACCAAGGTTAACCGTGCATCATGGAAGTGCATCATTCCAAACTCTATATTGCATACTGCATGGTGGAAATGCAGCACATGATGTTGCATTGTGCATAGTCAAAATCCTCTATTCTAGTGTGCACTGTGCATGTTGAAAGTGAATCGCAACGAGACGTAAATTAAAATGTCGTTGGAACAAGTGCACCAAATCGTGGTACACTATGCCTGGTGGATGTGCTGCATACTATTGTTCACAGTTGATAGTAAATGGTGAAAGTGGAAGACAGCAAGGCGCACTATGTATATGCGAACTGTACTATACCAAGATGCAAGGTGCATTGTGCGTAGTGGAAGTGCATCATACCAAGGTGAAATGTTCCTGGTGCATGGTGTAATCGCAACATACCAAGATTCACCGTGCATCGTAAAAGTACATCATTCCAAGCTGCATAGTGCATAGTGCATGGTGGAAATGCACCACATGATGATGCACTGTGCATATTCAAAATCGACTATTCTAGTGTGCAATGTGCATGTTGAAAGTGAATCGCACCAAGACGCAAAGTAAAAAGTTGATGGACGAAGTGCACCAAACTCTTGTTATCTATGCATGGTGGATGTGCTCTATACTATAGTTCACGGTTGATAGTAAATGGTGAAAGTGGACGACAACAAGGTGCACTATCTATATGCGAAGTGCACTGTACAAAGATGCAAGGTGCATGGTGCACAGTGGAAGTGCACCGTACCTATGTGAAATGTTCCTAGTGCATGGAGTAATCGCAACATACCAAGGCTCACCGTGCATCGTAAAATTGCATCATTCCAAGCTGAATATTGCATTGTGCATGGTGGAAATGCACCACATGATGTTGCATTGTGTATAGTCAAAATCCACTATTCTAGTGTGCATTGTGCATGTTGAAAGTGAATCGCACCAAGACGTAAATTAAAAAGTTGTTGGAACAAGTGCACCAAATCGTGGTACACTATGCATGGTGGATGGGCTCTATACTATTGTTCACAGTTGATAGTAAATGGTGAAAGTGGAAGACAGCAAGGCGCACTATGTATATGGGAAGTGCACTATACCAAGTTGCAAGGTGCATTGTGCGTAGTGGAAGTGCATCGTACCTTGGTGAAATGTTCCTGGTGCATGGTGTAATCACAACATACCAAGGCTCACCGTGCATCGTAAAAGTGCATTATTCCAAGCTGCGTAAAGCATAGTGCATGGTGGAAATGTACCACATGATGTTGCTCTGTGCATATTCAAAATCCACTATTCTAGTGTGCACTGTGCATGTTGAAAGTGAATCGCACCAAGACGCAAAGTATAAAGTTGATGAAAGAAGTGCAGCAAACCGTAGTACACTATGCATGGTGGATGTGCTCTATACTATAGTTCACGGTTGATGGTAAATGGTGAAAGTAAAAGACAGCAAGGTGCACTATCTATATGGGAAGGGCACTGTACCAAGATGCAACGTGCATGGTGCGTAGTGGACGTGCATCGTACCTAGGAGAAATGTTCCTGGTGCATGGTGTATTCGCAACATACCAAGGCTCACCGTGCATAGTAAAAGTGCATCATTCCAAGCTGCATAGTGCATGGTGGAAATGCACCACATGATGTGGCATTATGCATATTCAAAATCCACTATTCTAGTGTGCACTGTGCATGTTGAAACTGCACCGCACCAGGACGCAAAGTAAAAAGTTGATTGAAGAAGTGCACCAAACCATGGTATACAATGGATGGTGGATGTGCTCTATACCAAGGTACATGGTTGATAGTTAATTGTGAAAGTGGAAAAGAGCAAGGTGCACTATGTATAGGCGAAGTGCACTGTACAAAGATGCAAGGTGCATTGTGCGTAGTGGAAGTCCATCATACCAATGTGAAATGTGCCTGGTGCATGGTGTAATCGCAACATACCAAGGTTCACCGTACATCACGGTAGTGCATCATTCAAAGCTTCGTATTGCATAGTGCATGGTGGAAATGCAGAACATGATGTTGCATTGTGCACAGTCACAGTGCACTATTCTAGTGTGCACTGTGCATGTTGATAGTGCACCTCACCAAGACGCAAAGTAAAACGTTGATGAAAGAAGTGCACGAAACCATGGTACACTATGCATGGTGGATGTGCTCTATACTATGGTTCATGGTTTAGAGTGAATGGTGAATATGGAAAATAGAAAGGTGCACTATGTATATGCAAAGTGCACCGTACCAAGATACAAGGTGCATGGTGCGAAGTGGAAGTGCATCGTACCAAGGTGGTATGTGCATGGTGCATGGTGTAATTGCAATATACCAAGGTTCACCGTGCATTGTGGAAGTACATCATTCCAAGCTGCATATTGCATAGTGCCTGGGCTGAAATACACCACATGATGTTGTAATGTGCATAGTCAAAATCCACTACTATAGTCTACACTATGCATGTTGAAAGTGCACCGCACAAAGACGCAAAGTAAAAAGTTGATGGAAGAAGTGAACAAAACCGTGGTACACAATGCATGGTGGATGTGCTCTATACCAATGTTCACGGTTGGTAGTGAATGGTGAAAGTGGAAAATAGAAAAGGGCACTATGTATATGCGAAGTGCACCGTACCATGATGCAAGGTGCATGGTGCGTAGTGGAAGTGCATCGTACCAAGGTGAAATGTGCACGGTGCATGCTGTAATAGCAACATACCAAGGTTCACCGTGCATCGTGGATGTGCATAATTCCAAGCTGCATATTGCATAGTGCATGGTGGAAATGCACCACATGATGTTGCATTGTGCATAGTCAAAATCGACTATTCTAGTGTGCACTATGCATGTTGAAAGTGAATCGCACCAAGACGCAAAGTAAAAGGTTGATGGACGAAGTGCACCAAACCGTGGTTCACTATTCATGGTGGATGTGCTCTATACTATAGTTCACGGTTGATGGTAAATGGTGAAAGTGGAAGACAGCAAGGTGCACTATCTATATGCGAAGGGCACTGTACCAAGATGCAACGTGCATGGTGCGTAGTAGAAGTGCATCGTACCTAGGTGAAATGTTCCTGGTGCATGGTGTAATCGCAACATACCAACGGTCACCGTGCATCATAAAAGTGCATCATTCCAAACTACATAGTGCATAGTGCATAGTGCATGGTGGAAATGCACCACATGATGTTGCACCGTGCATATTCAAAATCCACTATTCTAGTGTGCACTGTGCATGTTTAAAGTGCACCGCACCAGGACGCAAAGTAAAAAGTTGATTGAAGAAGTGCACCAAACCATGGTATACAATGCATGGTGGATGTGCTCTATACCAAGGTACATGGTTGATAGTTAATGGTGAAAGTGGATAATAGCAAGGTGCACTATGTATAGGCAAAGTGCACTGTACAAAGATGCAAGGTGCATGCTGCGTAGTGGAAGTGCATCATACCAATGTGAAATGTGTCTGGTGCATGGTGTAATCGCAACATACCCTGGTTCACCGTGCATCGTGGAAGTGCATCATTCGAAGCTACATATTGCATAGTGCATGGTGGAAATGCACCACATAATGTTGCATTTTGCATAGTAAAAATCTACTATTCTAGTGTGCACTATGCTTGTTGAATGTGAATCGCTCCAAGACGCAAAGTAAAAAGTTGATGGTAGAAGTTCACCAAACCATGGTACACTATGCATGGTGAATGTGCTCTATAATCTGGTTCACGGTTGATGGTAAATGGTGAAAGTGGAAGACAGCAAGGTGCACTATGTATATGCGAAGTGCATTGTACCAAGATGCAAGGTGCATGGTGCGTAGTGGAAGTGCATCATACCAAGGTGAAATGTGGCAGGTGCATGGTGTAATCGCAACATACCAAGGTTCACCGTGCATCAGGGAAGTGAATCATTCCAAGCTGCATATTGCATAGTGCATGGTGGAAATGCACCACATGATATTGCACTGTGCGTAGTCAAGATCCACTTTTCTAGTCTGCACTGTGCATGTTCAAAGTGTACCGCACCAAGACGCAAAGTAAAAAGTTGATGGAAGAAGTGCACCAAACCATGGTACACTATGCATGGTGGATGTGCTCTATACCAAGGTTCACGGTTGGTAGTGAATGGTGAAAGTGGAAAATAGAAAGGTGCACCATGTATATGCAAAGTGCACCGTACCAAGATGCAAGGCGGTTGGACCGTAGTGGAAATGCATCATACCAAGGTGAAATGTTCCTAGTGCATGGTGTAATCGCAACATACCAAGTTTCACCGTGCATCGTGGAAGTGCATCATTCCACCATGCATATTGCATAGTGCATGGTAGAAATGCACCACATAATGTTGCATTTTTCATAGTCAACATCTACTATTCTAGTGTGCACTGTGCATGTTGAATGTGAATCGCACCAAGACGCAAAGTAAAAAGTTGATGGAACAAGTGCACCAAAAAGTGGTACACTATGCATGGTGCATATGCTCTATACAATGGTTCACGGTTAATAGTAAATGGTGAATGTGGAAGACAGCAAGGTGCACTATGTATATGCAAAGTGCATTGTCCCAAGATGCAAGGTGCATGGTGCGTAGTGGAAGTGCATCATGCCAAGGTGAAAATGCACCACATGATGTTGCATTGTGCATAATCAAAATCGACTATTCTAGTGTGCATTGTGCAGGTTCAAAGTGCACCGCACCAAGACCCAATGTAAAAAGTTGATGGAAGAAGTGCACCAAACCATGGTACACTATGCATGGTGGATGTGCTTTATACCAAGGGTCACGGTTGTTACTGAATGGTGAAAGTGGAAAATAGAAAAGCGCACAATGTATATAAGAAGTGCATCGTACCAAGATGCAAGGTGGATGGTCCGTAGTGGAAGTGCATCGTACAAAGGTGAAATGTTCCTAGTGCATGGTGTAATCGCAACATACCAAGGTTCTGCGTGCATTGTGGAAGTGCATCATTCCAAGGTGCATAGTCCATGGTGGAAATGCACCACATGATGTTGCACTATGCATATTCTAAATCCACTATTCTAGTGTTCAATGTGCATGTTGAAAGTGCATCTCACCAAGACGCAAAGTAAAATGTTGATTGAAGAAGTACACCAAACCATGGTACACCATGCATGGTGGATGTGCTCTATACCAAGGTACACGGTTGATAGTGAATGGTGAAAGTGGACAATAGCAAGGTGCACTGTCTATAGGTGAAGTGCACTGTAGCAAGAAGCAAGGTGCGTAGTGGAAGTGCATCGTACCAAGGTGAAATGTGCCTGGTGCATAGTGTAATCGCAACATACCAAGGTTCACCGTGCATCGTGGAAGTTTATCATTCCAAGCTACATATTTCATAGTGCATGGTGGAAATGCACCACATGATGTTGCATTGTGCATAGTCAAAATCCACTATTCTAGTGTGTACTGTGCATGGTCAAAGTGAGTCGCACCAAGACGCAATGTAAAAAGTTGATGGAAGAAGTGCACCAAACCATGGTACACTATGCATGGTGGATGTGCTCTATACTAAGGTTCACGGTTGGTAGTGAATGGTGAAAGTGGAATATTTAAAAGTGCACTAGGTATATGCGAAGTGCACCGTACCAAGATGCAAGGTGGATGGTCCGTAGTGGAAGTGCATCGTACCAAGGTGAAATGTTCCTAGTGCATGGTGTAATCCCAACATACCAAGGTTCTCGGTTGATAGTGAATCGTGAAAGTGGAAAATTGCAAGGTGCACTATGTTTATGCGAAATGCAATTTACCAAGATGCAAGGTGCGTAGTGGAAGTACTTCGTACCAAGGAGAAATGTCGTTGGTGAATTGTGTAATCGCACCATACAACGATTCACCGTGCATCGTGGAAGTGCATTATTCTAAGCTGCATAATGCATAGTACATGGTGGAAGTGCACTACACGATGTTGCACTATATATAGTGGAAAGGCAATATTCTAGTGTGCACGGTGCATGTTGAAAGTGCACCGCACAAAGCGCAAAGTGAAAAGCTGATGGAAGAAGTGCACCAAACCATGGTACACTATGCATGGTGGATGTGCTCTATACCAAGGTTCACTATTGATAGGGAATGGTATTAGTGGAAAATAGCAAGGTGCACAATGTATATGCGAAGTGCACTATACCAAGATGTAAGGTGCGTAGTGGAAGTGCATTATACATAGGTGAAATGTCCCTGGTGCATGGTGTAATCGCGACATACCAAGGTTCACTGTGCATCATGGAAGTGCATCATTCCAAGCTGCATGGTGCATAGTGCATGGTGGAAGTGCACCACACGATGCAGCATTGTGCATAGTGAAAATTCATTATTCTAGTGTGCATTGTGCATGTTGAAAGTGCATCGCACAAAGACGCAAAGTGAAAAGTTGATGGAAGAAGTGCACCAAACCATGGTACACTATGTATGGTGGATGTGCTCTATACCAAAGTTCACTGTTGATAGGGAAAGGTGAAAGTGGAAAATAGGAAGGTGCTCTATGTATATGCGAAATGCACGTTACCAGGATACAAGGTGTGTAGTTGATGTACTTCGTACCAAGGTGAAATGTCCTTGGTCAATTGTGTAATCGCACCATATAACGGTTCACCGTGCATCGTGGAAGTGCATTATTCCAAGCTGCATAGTGCATAGTGCATGGTGGAAGTGCACTACACGATGTTGCACTATATATAGTGGAAATGCAATATTCTAGTGTGCACGGTGCATGTTGAAAGTGCACCGCACAAAGCGCAAAGTGAAAAGATGATGGAAGAAGTGCACCAAACCATGGTACACTATGCATGGTGGATGTGCTCTATACCAAGGTTCACTATTGATAGGGAATGGTATTAGTAGAAAATAGCAAGGGGCGCAATGTATATGCGAAGTGCATTATACCAAGATGAAAGGTGCGTAGTGAAAGTGTATTATACATAGGTGAAATGTCCCTAGTGCATGGTGTAATCGGAACATACCAACATTCACCGTGCATCGTGGAAGTGAATCATTCCAAGCTGCATAGTGCGTAGTGCATGGTGGAAGCGCACCACACGACGCTGCACTGTGCATAGAGAAAATTCACAATTCTAGTGTGCACAGTGCATGTTGAAAGTGCACCGCACAAAGACGCAAACTGAAAAGTTGATGGAAGAACTGCAGTAAACCATGGTACACTATGCATGGTGGATGTGCTCTATACCAAGGTTCACTGTTGATATGGAATGGTATTAGTGGAAAATAGCAAGGTGCACCATGTATATACGAAGTGCATTATACCAAGATGCAAGGTGCGTAGTGAAAGTGTATTATACATAGGTGAAATGTCCCTGGTGCATGGTGTAATCGGAACATACGACGGTTCACTGTTGATAGGGAATGGTGAAAGTGGAAAATAGTAAGGTGCACCATGTATATGCAAAGTGCACTGTACTAAGATGCAAGGTGCGTAGTGGAAGTGCACCACACGATGTTGCACAGTGCATAGTGAAAATTCACTATTCTAGTGTGCACTGTGCATGTTGAAAGTGCACCGCACAAAGACGCAAAGTGAAAAGTTGATGGAAGAAGTGCACCAAACCATGGTACACTATGCATGGTCGATGTGCTCTATACCAAGGTTCACTATTGATAGGGAATGCTGAAAGTGGAAAATAGCAAGGTGCATTATGTATATGCAAAATGCACTTTACCAGGATTCAAGGTGCATAGTGGAAGTAATTCGTACCAAGGTGAAATGTCCTTAGTGAATTGTGTTATCGCACCATACAATAGTTCACCGTGCATCGTGGAAATGCATTATTCCAAGCTGCATAGTGCATAGTGCATGGTGGAAGTGCACCACACGTTGCTGCACTGTATATAGTTAAAATGCAATATTCTAGTGTGCACGGTGCATGTTGAAAGTGCACCGCACAAAGACGTAAAGTGAAAAGCTGATGGAAGAAATGCACCAAACCATGGTACACTATGCATGGTGGATGTGCTCTATACCAAGGTTCACTGTTGATATGGAATGGTATTAGTGGGAAATAGGAAGGTGCACCATGTATATGCGAAGTGCATTATACCAAGATGCAAGGTGCGTAGTGAATGTGTATTAGACATAGGTGAAATGTCCCTGGTGCATGGTGGAATCGAAACATACCAAGGTTCACCGTGCATCGTAGAAGTGCATCATTCCAAGTTGCATAATGCGTAGTGCATGGTGGAAGCGCACCACACGATGCTGCACTGTGCATAGTGAAAATTCACAATTCTAGTGTGCACTGTGCATGTTGAAAGTGCACCGCACAAAGACGCCAACTGAAAAGTTGATGGAAGAAGTGCACTAAACCATGGTACACTATGCATGGTGGATGTGCTCTATACCAAGGTTCACTGTTTATATGGAATCGTATTAGTGGAAAGTAGCAAGGTGCACCATGTATATGCGAAGTGCATTATACCAAGATGCAAGGTGCGTAGTGAATGTGTATTATACATAGGTGAAATGTCCCTGGTGCATGGTGTAATCGGAACATACGACGGTTCACCGTGCATCGTGGAAGTGCATCATTCCAAGCTGCATAGTGCATAGTGCATGGTGGAAACGCACCACACGATGCTGCACTGTGCATAGTGAAAATTAAAAATTCGAGTGTGCAGTGTGCATGTTGAAAGTGCACCGCACAAAGACGCAAACTGAAAAGTTGATGGAAGAAGTGCACCAAACCATGGTACACTATGCATGGTCGATGTGCCCTATACCAAGGTTCACTGTTAATAGGGAATGGTGAAAGTGGAAAATAGGAAGGTGCACTATGTATATGCAAAATGAACGTTACCAGGGTGGAAGGTGCGTAGTGGAAGTAATTCGTACCAAGGTGAAATGTCCTTGGTGAATTGTGTAATCGCACCATACAACGGTTCACCGTGCATCGTGGAAGTGCATTATTCTAAGCTACATAGTGCATAGTGCATGGTGGAAGTGCACCACACGTTGCTGCACTGTATATAGTGAAAATGCAATATTCTAGTGTGCACGGTGCATGTTGAAAGTGTACCGCACAAAGATGCAAAGTGAAAAGCTGATGGAAGAAGTGCACCAAACCATGGTACACTATGCATTGTGGATGTGCTCTATACCAAGGTTCACTGTTGATATGGAATGGTATTAGTCGGAAATAGGAAGGTGCACCATGTATATGCGAAGTGCATTATACCAAGATGCAAGGTGCGTAGTGAATGTGTATTATACATAGGTGAAATGTCCCTGGTGCATGGTGTAATCGAAACATACCAAGGTTCACCGTGCATCGTAGAAGTGCATCATTTCAAGCTGCATAGTGGGTAGTGCATCGTGGAAGTGCATTATTCCAAGCTGCATAGTGCATAGTGCATGGTGGAAGTGCACCACACGTTGCTGCACTGTATATAGTGAAAATGCAATATTCTATTGTGCACGGTGCATGTTAAAAGTGTACCGCACAAAGACGTAAAGTGAAAAGTGATGGAAGAAATGCACCAAACCATGGTACACTATGCATGGTGGATGTGCTCTATACCAAGGTTCACTGTTGATATGGAATGGTATTAGTGGGAAATAGGAAGGTGCACCATGTATATGCGAAGTGCATTATACCAAGATGCAAGGTGCGTAGTGAATGTGTATTATACATAGGTGAAATGTCCCTGGTGCATGGTGTAATCGAAACATACCAAGGTTCACCGTGCATGGTAGAAGTGCATTATTCGAAGCTGCATAGTGCGTAGTGCATGGTGGAAGCGCACCACACGATGCTGCACTGTGCATAGTTAAAATTCACAATTCTAGTGTGCACTGTGCATGTTGAAAGTGCACCGCACAAAGACGCCAACTGAAAAGTTGATGGAAGAAGTGCACTAAACCATGGTACACTATGCATGGTGGATGTGCTCTATACCAAGGTTCGCTGTTGATATGGAATGGTATTAGTGGAAAATAGCAAGGTGCACCATGTATATGCGAAGTGCATTATACCAAGATGCAAGGTGCGTAGTGAAAGTGTATTATACATAGGTGAAATGTCCCTGGTGCATGGTGTAATCGGAACATACGAAGGTTCACTGTTGATAGGGAATGGTGAAAGTGGAAAATAGTAAGGTGCACCATGTATATGCGAAGTGCAATGTACTAAGATGCAAGGTGCGTAGTGGAAGTGCACCACACGATGTTGCATAGTGCACAGTGAAAATTCACTATTCTAGTGTGCACTGTGCATGTTGAAAGTGCACCGCACAAAGACGCAAAGTGAAAAGTTGATGGAAGAAGTGCACCAAACCATGGTACACTATGCATGGTCGATGTGCTCTATACCAAGGTTCACTATTGATAGGGAATGCTGAAAGTGGAAAATAGCAAGGTGCATTATGTATATGCAAAATGCACGTTACCAGGATGCAAGGTGCGTAGTGGAAGTAATTTGTACCAAGGTGAAATGTCATTAGTGAATTTGTTATCGCCCCATACAACAGTTCACCGTGCATCGTGGAAGTGCATTATTCCAAGCTGCAAAGTGCATAGTGCATGGTGGAAGTGCACCACACGTTGCTGCACTGTATATAGTGAAAATGCAATAGTCTATTGTGCACGGTGCATGTTGAAAGTGTACCGCACAAAGACGTAAAGTGAAAAGCTGATGGAAGAAATGCACCAAACCATGGTAAACTATGCATGGTGGATGTGCTCTATACCAAGGTTCACTGTTGATATGGAATGGTATTAGTGGGAAATAGGAAGGTGCACCATGTATATGCGAAGTGCATTATACCAAGATGCAAGGTGCGTAGTGAATGTGTATTATACATAGGTGAAATGTCCCTGGTGCATGGTGTAATCGAAACATACCAAGGTTCACCGTGCATCGTAGAAGTGCATCATTCCAAGCTGCATAGTGCGTAGTGCATCGTGGAAGTGCATTATTCCAAGCTGCATAGTGCATAGTGCATGGTGGAAGTGCACCACACGTTGCTGCACTGTATATAGTGAAAATGCAATATTCTATTGTGCACGGTGCATGTTGAAAGTGTACCGCAAAAAGACGTAAAGTGAAAAGCTGATGGAAGAAATGCACCAAACCATGGTACACTATGCATGGTGGATGTGCTCTATACCAAGATTCACTGTTGATATGGAATGGTATTAGTGGGAAATAGGAAGGTGCACCATGTATATGCGAAGTGCATTATACCAAGATGCAAGGTGCGTAGTGAATGTGTATTATACATAGGTGAAATGTCCCTGGTGCATGGTGTAATCGAAACATACCAAGGTTCACCGTGCATCGTAGAAGTGCATTATTCCAAGCCGCATAGTGCGTAGTGCATGGTGGAAGCGCACCACACGATGCCGCACCGTGCATAGTTAAAATTCACAATTCTAGTGTGCACCGTGCATGTTGAAAGTGCACCGCACAAAGACGCCAAGCGAAAAGTTGATGGAAGAAGTGCACTAAACCATGGTACACTATGCATGGTGGATGTGCTCTATACCAAGGTTCATTTGTTGATATGGAATGGTATTAGTGGAAAATAGCAAGGTGCACCATGTATATGCGAAGTGCATTATACCAAGATGCAAGGTGCGTAGTGAAAGTGTATTATACATAGGTGAAATGTCCCTGGTGCATAGTGTAATCGGAACATACGAAGGTTCACTGTTGATAGGGAATGGTGAAAGTGGAATATAGTAAGGTGCACCATGTATATGCGAAGTGCACTGTACTAAGATGCAAGGTGCGTAGTGGAAGTGAACCACACGATGTTGCACAGTGCACAGTGAAAATTCACTATTCTAGTGTGCACTGTGCATGTTGAAAGTGCACCGCACAAAGACGCAAAGTGAAAAGTTGATGGAAGAAATGCACCAAACCATGGTACACTATGCATGGTCGATGTGCTCTATACCAAGGTTCACTATTGATAGGGAATGCTGAAAGTGGAAAATAGCAAGGTGCATTATGTATATGCAAAATGCACGTTACCAGGATGCAAGGTGCGTAGTGGAAGTAATTCGTACCAAGGTGAAATGTCATTAGTGAATTTGTTATCGCACCATACAACAGTTCACCGTGCATCGTGGAAGTGCATTATTCCAAGCTGCATAGTGCATAGTGCATGGTGGAAGTGCACCACACGTTGCTGCACTGTATATAGTGAAAATGCAATATTCTATTGTGCACGGTGCATGTTGAAAGTGTACCGCACAAAGACGTAAAGTGAAAAGCTGATGGAAGAAATGCACCAAACCATGGTAAACTATGCATGGTGGATGTGCTCTATACCAAGGTTCACTGTTGATATGGAATGGTATTAGTGGGAAATAGGAAGGTGCACCATGTATATGCGAAGTGCATTATACCAAGATGCAAGGTGTGTAGTGAATGTGTATTATACATAGGTGAAATGTCCCTGGTGCATGGTGTAATCGAAACATACCAAGGTTCACCGTGCATCGTAGAAGTGCATCATTCCAAGCTGCATAGTGCGTAGTGCATCGTGGATGTGCATTATTCCAAGCTGCATAGTGCATAGTGCATGGTGGAAGTGCACCACACGTTGCTGCACTGTATATAGTGAAAATGCAATAGTCTATTGTGCACGGTGCATGTTGAAAGTGTACCGCACAAAGACGTAAAGTGAAAAGCTGATGGAAGAAATGCACCAAACCATGGTAAACTATGCATGGTGGATGTGCTCTATACCAAGGTTCACTGTTGATATGGAATGGTATTAGTGGGAAATAGGAAGGTGCACCATGTATATGCGAAGTGCATTATACCAAGATGCAAGGTGCGTAGTGAATGTGTATTATACATAGGTGAAATGTCCCTGGTGCATGGTGTAATCGAAACATACCAAGGTTCACCGTGCATCGTAGAAGTGCATTATTCCAAGCTGCATAGTGCGTAGTGCATGGTGGAAGCGCACCACACGATGCTGCACTGTGCATAGTTAAAATTCACAATTCTAGTGTGCACTGTGCATGTTGAAAGTGCACCGCACAAAGACGCCAACTGAAAAGTTGATGGAAGAAGTGCACTAAACCAGGGTACACTATGCATGGTGGATGTGCTCTATACCAAGGTTCACTGTTGATATGGAATGGTATTAGTTGAAAATAGCAAGGTGCACCATGTATATGCGAAGTGCATTATACCAAGATGCAAGGTGCGTAGTGAAAGTGTATTATACATAGGTGAAATGTCCTTGGTGCATGGTGTAATCGGAACATACGAAGGTTCATTGTTGATAGGGAATGGTGCAAGTGGAAAATAGTAAGGTGCACCATGTATATGCGAAGTGCACTGTACTAAGATGCAAGGTGCGTAGTGGAAGTGCACCACACGATGTTGCACAGTGCACAGTGAAAATTCACTATTCTAGTGTGCACTTGTGCATGTTGAAAGTGCACCGCACAAAGACGCAAAGTGAAAAGTTGATGGAAGAAGTGCACCAAACCATGGTACACTATGCATGGTCGATGTGCTCTATACCAAGGTTCACTATTGATAGGGAATGCTGAAAGTGGAAAATAGCAAGGTGCATTATGTATATGCAAAATGCACGTTACCAGGATGCAAGGTGCGTAGTGGAAGTAATTCGTACCAAGGTGAAATGTCATTAGTGAATTTGTTATCGCACCATACAACGGTTCACCGTGCATCGTGGAAGTGCATTATTCCAAGCTGCATAGTGCATAGTGCATGGTGGAAGTGCACCACACGTTGCCGCACCGTATATAGTGAAAATGCAATATTCTATTGTGCACGGTGCATGTTGAAAGTGTACCGCACAAAGACGTAAAGTGAAAAGCCGATGGAAGAAATGCACCAAACCATGGTAAACTATGCATGGTGGATGTGCTCTATACCAAGGTTCACCGTTGATATGGAATGGTATTAGTGGGAAATAGGAAGGTGCACCATGTATATGCGAAGTGCATTATACCAAGATGCAAGGTGTGTAGTGAATGTGTATTATACATAGGTGAAATGTCCCTGGTGCATGGTGTAATCGAAACATACCAAGGTTCACCGTGCATCGTAGAAGTGCATCATTCCAAGCCGCATAGTGCGTAGTGCATCGTGGAAGTGCATTATTCCAAAGCTGCATAGTGCATAGTGCATGGTGGAAGTGCACCACACGTTGCCGCACCGTATATAGTGAAAATGCAATAGTCTATTGTGCACGGTGCATGTTGAAAGTGTACCGCACAAAGACGTAAAGTGAAAAGCTGATGGAAGAAATGCACCAAACCATGGTAAACTATGCATGGTGGATGTGCTCTATACCAAGGTTCACTGTTGATATGGAATGGTATTAGTGGGAAATAGGAAGGTGCACCATGTATATGTGAAGTGCATTATACCAAGATGCAAGGTGCGTAGTGAATGTGTATTATACATAGGTGAAATGTCCCTGGTGCATGGTGTAATCGAAACATACCAAGGTTCACCGTGCATCGTAGAAGTGCATTATTCCAAGCTGCATAGTGCGTAGTGCATGGTGGAAGCGCACCACACGATGCCGCACCGTGCATAGTTAAAATTCACAATTCTAGTGTGCCTTGTGCATGTTGAAAGTGCACCGCACAAAGACGCCAACTGAAAAGTTGATGGAAGAAGTGCACTAAACCAGGGTACACTATGCATGGTGGATGTGCTCTATACCAAGGTTCACTGTTGATATGGAATGGTATTAGTTGAAAATAGCAAGGTGCACCATGTATATGCGAAGTGCATTATACCAAGATGCAAGGTGCGTAGTGAAAGTGTATTATACATAGGTGAAATGTCCTTGGTGCATGGTGTAATCGGAACATACGAAGGTTCACTGTTGATAGGGAATGGTGCAAGTGGAAAATAGTAAGGTGCACCATGTATATGCGAAGTGCACTGTACTAAGATGCAAGGTGCGTAGTGGAAGTGCACCACACGATGTTGTACAGTGCACAGTGAAAATTCACTATTCTAGTGTGCACTGTGCATGTTGAAAGTGCACCGCACAAAGACGCGAAGTGAAAAGTTGATGGAAGAAGTGCACCAAACCATGGTACACTATGCATGGTCGATGTGCTCTATACCAAGGTTCACTATTGATAGGGAATGCTGAAAGTGGAAAATAGCAAGGTGCATTATGTATATGCAAAATGCACGTTACCAGGATGCAAGGTGCGTAGTGGAAGTAATTTGTACCAAGGTGAAATGTCATTAGTGAATTTCTTATCGCACCATACAACAGTTCACCGTGCATCGTGGAAGTGCATTATTCCAAGCTGCATAGTGCATAGTGCATGGTGGAAGTGCACCACACATTGCTGGACTGTATATAGTGAAAATGCAATATTCTATTGTGCACGGTGCATGTTGAAAGTGTACCGCACAAAGACGTAAAGTGAAAAGCTGATGGAAGAAATGCACCAAACCATGGTACACTATGCATGGTGGATGTGCTCTATACCAAGGTTCAGCGTTGATATGGAATGGTATTAGTCGGAAATAGGAAGGTGCACCATGTATATGCGAAGTGCATTATACCAAGATGCAAGGTGCGTAGTGAATGTGTATTATACATAGGTGAAATGTCCCTGGTGCATGGTGTAATCGAAACATACCAAGGTTCACCGTGCATCGTAGAAGTGCATCATTCCAAGCTGCATAGTGCGTAGTGCATCGTGGAAGTGCATTATTCCAAGCTGCATAGTGCATAGTGCATGGTGGAAGTGCACCACACGTTGCTGCACTGTATATAGTGAAAATGCAATATTCTATTGTGCACGGTGCATGTTAAAAGTGTACCGCACAAAGACGTAAAGTGAAAAGCTGATGGAAGAAATGCACCAAACCATGGTACACTATGCATGGTGGATGTGCTCTATACCAAGGTTCACTGTTGATATGGAATGGTATTAGTGGGAAATAGGAAGGTGCACCATGTATATGCGAAGTGCATTATACCAAGATGCAAGGTGCGTAGTGAATGTGTATTATACATAGGTGAAATGTCCCTGGTGCATGGTGTAATCGAAACATACCAAGGTTCACCGTGCATCGTAGAAGTGCATTATTCGAAGCTGCATAGTGCGTAGTGCATGGTGGAAGCGCACCACACGATGCTGCACTGTGCATAGTTAAAATTCACAATTCTAGTGTGCACTGTGCATGTTGAAAGTGCACCGCACAAAGACGCCAACTGAAAAGTTGATGGAAGAAGTGCACTAAACCATGGTACACTATGCATGGTGGATGTGCTCTATACCAAGGTTCACTGTTGATATGGAATGGTATTAGTTGAAAATAGCAAGGTGCACCATGTATATGCGAAGTGCATTATACCAAGATGCAAGGTGCGTAGTGAAAGTGTATTATACATAGGTGAAATGTCCACTGGTGCATGGTGTAATCGGAACATACGAAGGTTCACCGTTGATAGGGAATGGTGCAAGTGGAAAATAGTAAGGTGCACCATGTATATGCGAAGTGCACTGTACTAAGATGCAAGGTGCGTAGTGGAAGTGCACCACACGATGTTGCACAGTGCACAGTGAAAATTCACTATTCTAGTGTGCACTGTGCATGTTGAAAGTGCACCGCACAAAGACGCAAAGTGAAAAGTTGATGGAAGAAGTGCACCAAACCATGGTACACTATGCATGGTCGATGTGCTCTATACCAAGGTTCACTATTGATAGGGAATGCTGAAAGTGGAAAATAGCAAGGTGCATTATGTATATGCAAAATGCACGTTCCCAGGATGCAAGGTGCGTAGTGGAAGTAATTTGTACCAAGGTGAAATGTCATTAGTGAATTTGTTATCGCACCATACAACAGTTCACCGTGCATCGTGGAAGTGCATTATTCCAAGCTGCATAGTGCATAGTGCATGGTGGAAGTGCACCACACGTTGCTGCACTGTATATAGTGAAAATGCAATATTCTATTGTGCACGGTGCATGTTGAAAGTGTACCGCACAAAGACGTAAAGTGAAAAGCTGATGGAAGAAATGCACCAAACCATGGTAAACTATGCATGGTGGATGTGCTCTATACCAAGGTTCACTGTTGATATGGAATGGTATTAGTGGGAAATAGGAAGGTGCACCATGTATATGCGAAGTGCATTATACCAAAATGCAAGGTGTGTAGTGAATGTGTATTATACATAGGTGAAATGTCCCTGGTGCATGGTGTAATCGAAACATACCAAGGTTCACCGTGCATCGTAGAAGTGCATCATTCCAAGCTGCATAGTGCGTAGTGCATCGTGGAAGTGCATTATTCCAAGCTGCATAGTGCATAGTGCATGGTGGAAGTGCACCACACGTTGCTGCACTGTATATAGTGAAAATGCAATATTCTATTGTGCACGGTGCATGTTGAAAGTGTACCGCACAAAGACGTAAAGTGAAATGCTGATGGAAGAAATGCACAAAACCATGGTACACTATGCACGGTGGATGTGCTCTATACCAAGGTTCACTGTTGATATGGAATGGTATTAGTGGGAAATAGGAAGGTGCACCATGTATATGCGAAGTGCATTATACCAAGATGCAAGGTGTGTAGTGAATGTGTATTATACATAGGTGAAATGTCCCTGGTGCATGGTGTAATCGAAACATACCAAGGTTCACCGTGCATCGTGGAAGTGCATTATTCCACGCTGCATAGTGCATAGTGCATGGTGGAAGTGCACCACACGTTGCTGCACTGTATATAGTGAAAATGCAATATTCTAGTGTGCACGGTGCATATTGAAAGTGTACCGCACAAAGATGCAAAGTGAAAAGCTGATGGAAGAAGTGCACCAAACCATAGTATACTATGCATTGTGGATGTGCTCTATACCAAGGTTCACTGTTGATATGGAATGGTATTAGTGGGAAATAGCAAGGGGCACCATGTATATGCGAAGTGCGTTATACCAAGATGCAAGGTGCGTAGTTAAAATTTATTATACATAGGTGAAATGTCCCTGGTGCATAGTGTAATCGGAACATACGAAGGTTCACCATGCATCGTGGAAGTGCATCATTCCAAGCTGCATAGTGCATAGTGCATGGTTGAAATGCAACACATGATGTTGCACTATGCATAGTCAAAATCCATTATTGTAGTGTACATTGTGCATTGCTGATGGAAGAAGCGCACCAAACCACAGTACAGTATGCATGGTGGATATGCTCTATACCAAGGTTCACGGTTGATAGGGAATGGTGAAAGTGGAAAATAGTAAGGTGCACCATGTATATGCGAAGTGCACTGTACTAAGATGCAAGGTGCGTAGTGGAAGTGCGTTATACATAGGTGAAATGTCCCTGGTGCATGGTGTAATCGCAACATACCAAGATTCAGCGTGCATCTTGGAAGTGCATCATTCCAAGCTGCATAGTCCATAGTGCATGGTGAAAGTGCACCACACGATGCAGCACTATGCATAGTGAAAATTCACTATTCTAGTGTGCACTGTGCATGTTGAAAGTGCACCGCACAAAGACGCAAAGTGAAAAGTTGATGGAAGAAGTGCACCAAACCATGGTACACTATGCATGGTCGATGTGCTCTATACCAAGGTTCACTGTTGATAGGGAATGGTGTATGTGGAAAATAGCAAGGTGCACTATGTATATGCAAAATGCACGTTACCAGTATGCAAGGTGCGTAGTGGAAGTAATTCGTACCAAGGTGAAATGTCCTTAGTGAATTGTGTAATCGCACCATACAACAGTTCACCGTGCATCGTGGAAGTGCATTATTCCAAGCTGCATAGTGCATAGTGTATGGTGGAAGTGCACTACACGATGTTGCACTATATATAGTGGAAATGCAATATTCTAGTGTGCACGGTGCATGTTGAAAGTGCACCGCACAAAGCGCAAAGTGAAAAGATGATGGAAGAAGTGCACCAAACCATGGTACACTATGCATGGTGGATGTGCTCTATACCAAGGTTCACTATTGATAGGGAATGGTATTAGTAGAAAATAGCAAGGGGCGCAATGTATATGCGAAGTGCATTGTACCAAGATGCAAGGTGCGTAGTGGAAGTGCATTATACATAGGTGAAATGTCCCTGGTGCATGGTGTAATCGCAACATACCAAGGTTCATCGTGCATCGTGGAAGTGCATCATTCCAAGCTGCATAGTGTGTAGTGCATGGTGGAAGCGCACCACACGATGCTGCACTGTGCATAGTGAAAATTCACAATTCTAGTGTGCACTGTGCATGTTGAAAGTGCACCGCACAAAGACGCAAACTGAAAAGATGATGGAAGAAGTGCACTAAACCATGGTACACTATGCATGGTGGATGTGCTCTATACCAAGGTTCACTGTTGATATGGAATGGTATTAGTGGAAAATAGCATGGTGCACCATGTATATGCGAAGTGCATTATACCAAGATGCAAGGTGCGTAGTGAAAGTGTATTATACATAGGTGAAATGTCCCTGGTGCATGGTGTAATCGGAACATACGAAGGTTCACCGTGCATCGTGGAAGTGCATCATTCCAAGCCGCATAGTGCATAGTGCATGGTGGAAGCGCAAAGACACGATTCTGCACTGTGCATAGTGAAAATTCAAAATTCTAGTGTGCAATGTGCATGTTGAAAGTGCACCGCACAAAGACGCAAACTGAAAAGTTGATAGAGGAAGTGCACTAAACCATGGTACACTATGCATGGTGGATGTGCACTATACCAAGGTTCATGGTTGATATGGAATGGTATTAGTGGGAAATAGCAAGGTGCACCATTTATATGCGAAGTGCATTATACCAAGATGCAAGGTGCGTAATGAATGTGTATTATACATAGGTGAAATGTCCCTGGTGCATGGTGTAATCGGAACATACCAAGGTTCATCGTGCATCGTGGAAGTGCATCATTCCAAGCTGCATAGTGCGTAGTGCATGGTGGAAGCGCACCACACGATGCCGCACCGTGCATAGTGAAAATTCACAATTCTAGTGTGCACTGTGCATGTTGAAAGTGCACCGCACAAAGACGCAAACTGAAAATTTGATGGAAGAAGTGCACTAAACCATGGTACACTATGCATGGTGGATGTGCTCTATGCCAAGGTTCACTGTTGATATGGAATGGTATTAGTGGAAAATAGCAAGGTGCACCATGTATATGCGAAGTGCATTATACCAAGATGTAAGGTGCGTAGTGAAAGTGTATTATACATAGGTGAACTGTCCTTGGTGCATGGTGTAATCGGGACAAACGAAGGTTCACCGTGCATCGTGGAAGTGCATCATTCCAAGCTGCATAGTGCATAGTGCATGGTGGAAGCGCACCACACGATGCTGCACTGTGCATAGTGAAAATTCAAAATTCTAGTGTGCACTAAACCATGTTGAAAGTGCACCACACAAAGACGCAAACTGAAAAGTTGATAGAGGAAGTGCACTAAACCATGGTACACTATGCATGGTGGATGTGCTCTATACCAAGGTTCACTGTTGATATGGAATGGTGAAAGTGGAAAATAGTAAGGTGCACCATGTATATGCGAAGTGCACTGTACTAAGATGCAAGGTGCGTAGTGGAAGTGCGTTATACATAGGTGAAATGTCCCTAGTGCATGGTGTAATCGGAACATACGAAGGTTCACCGTGCATCGTGGAAGTGCATCATACCAAGCTGCATAGTGCATGGCGGAAGCGCACCACACGATGCTGCACTGTGCATAGTGAAAATTCAAAATTCTAGTGTGCACTGTGCATGTTGAAAGTGCACCACACAAAGACGCAAACTGAAAAGTTGATAGAGGAAGTGCACTAAACCATGGTACACTATGCATGGTGGATGTGCTCTATACCAAGGTTCACTGTTGATAGGGAATGGTGAAAGTGGAAAATAGTAAGGTGCACCATGTATATGTGAAGTGCACTGTACTAAGATGCAAGGTGCGTAGTGGAAGTGCGTTATAGATAGGTGAAATGTCCCTGGTGCATGGTGTAATCGCAACATACCAAGATTCAGCGTGCATCGTGGAAGTGCATCATTCCAAGCTGCATAGTGCATAGTGCATAGTGGAAGTGCACCACATGATGCAGCACTATGCATAGTGAAAATTCACTATTCTAGTGTGCACTGTGCATGTTGAAAGTGCACCGCACGAAGACGCAAAGTGAAAAGTTGATGGAAGAAGTGCACCAAACCATGGTACACTATGTATGGTCGATGTGCTCTATACCAAGGTTCGCTGTTAATAGGGAATAGTGAAAGTGGAAAATAGGAAGGTGCACTATGTATATGCAAAATGCACGTTACCAGGATGCAAGGTGCGTAGTGGAAGTAATTCGTACCATGGTGAAATGTCCTTGGTGAATTGTGTAATCGCACCATACAACGGTTCACCGTGCATCGTGGAAGTGCGTTATTCTAAGCTGCATAGTGCATAGGGCATGGTGGAAGTGCACCACACGTTGCTGCACTGTATATAGTGAAAATGCAATATTCTAGTGTGCACGGTGCATGTTCAAAGTGTACCGCACAAAGACGCGAAGTGAAAAGCTGATGGAAGAAGTGCACCAAACCATGGTACACTATGCATTGTGGATGTGCTCTATACCAAGGTTCACTGTTGATATGGAATGGTATTAGTGGAAAATAGCATGGTGCACCATGTATATGCGAAGTGCATTATACCAAGATGCAAGGTGCGTAGTGAAAGTGTATTATACATAGGTGAAATGTCCCTGGTGCATGTTGTAATCGGAACATACGAAGGTTCACCGTGCATAGTGGAAGTGCATCATTCCAAGCTCCATAGTGCATAGTGCATGGTCGAAGCGCACCACACAATGCTGCACTGTGGATAGTGAAAATTCAAAATTCTAGTGTGCACTGTGCATGTTGAAAGTGCACCGCACAAAGACGCAAACTGAAAAGTTGATAGAGGAAGTGCACTAAATCATGGTACACTATGCATGATGGATGTGCTCTATACCAAGGTTCACTGTTGATATGGAATGGTATTAGTGGGAAATAGGAAGATGCACCATGTATATGCAAAGTGCATTTTACCAAGATGCAAGGTGCGTAATGAATGTGTATTATACATAGGTGAAATGTCCCTGGTGCATGGTGTAATCGGAACATACCATGGTTCATCGTGCATCGTGGAAGTGCATTATTCCAAGCTGCATAGTGCGTAGTGCATGGTGGAAGCGCACCACACCATGCTGCACTGTGCATAGTGAAAATTCACAATTCTAGTGTGCACTGTGCATGTTGAAAGTGCACCGCACAAAGACGCAAACTGAAAAGTTGATGGAAGAAGTGCACTAAACCATGGTACACTATGCATGGTGGATGTGCTCTATACCAAGGTTCACTGTTGATATGGAATGGTATTAGTGGAAAATAGCAAGGTGCACCATGTATATGCGAAGTGCATTATACCAAGATGCAAGGTGCGTAGTGAAAGTGTATTATACATAGGTTAAATTTTCCTGGTGCATGGTGTAATCGGAACATACGAAGGTTCACCGTGCATCGTGGAAGTGCATCATTCCAAGCTGCATAGTGCACAGTGTATGGTGGAAATGCACGACATGATGTAGCACTGTGCATAGTCAAAATCCATTATTGTAGACTACATTGTGCATGTTTAAAGAGAATCGCACCAAGACGCAAAGTGCATAGCTGATGGAAGAAGCGCACCAAACCACAGTACAGTATGCATGGTGGATATGCTCTATACCAAGGTTCACGGTTGATAGGGAATGGTGAATGTGGAAAATAGTAAGGTGCACCATGTATATGCGAAGTGCACTTTACTAAGATGCAAGGTGCGTAGTGGAAGTGCGTTATACATAGGTGAAATGTCCCTGGTGCATGGTGTAATCGCAACATACCAAGATTCAGCGTGCATCGTGGAAGTGCATCATTCCAAGCTGCATAGTGCAAAGTGCATGGTGGAAGTGCACCACACGATGCAGCACTATGTATAGTGAAAATTCACTATTCTAGTGTGCACTGTGCATGTTGAAAGTGCATCGCACAAAGACGCAAAGTGAAAAGTTGATGGAAGAAGTGCACCAAACCATGGTACACTATGCATGGTTGATGTACCCTATACCAAGGTTCATTGTTGATAGGGAATGGTGAAAGTGGAAAATAGCAAGGTGCACTATGTATATGCAAAATGCACGTTACCAGGATGCAAGGTGCGTAGTGGAAGTAATTTGTACCAAGGTGAAATCTCCTTGGTGAATTGTGTAATCGCACCATACAACGGTTCACCGTGCATCGTGGAAGTGCATTATTCCACGCTGCATAGTGCATAGTGCATGGTGGAAGTGCACCACACGTTGCTGCACTGTATATAGTGAAAATGCAATATTCTAGTGTGCACGGTGCATGTTGAAAGTGTACCACACAAAGACGCAAAGTGAAAAGCTGATGGAAGAAGTGCTCCAAACCATGGTACACTATGCATTGTGGATGTGCTCTATACCAAGGTTCACTGTTGATATGGAATGGTATTTGTGGGAAATAGCAAGGTGCACCATGTATATGCGAATTGCATTATACCAAGATGCAAGGTGCGTAGTGAAAGTGTATTATACATAGGTGAAATGTCCCTGGTGCATGGTGTAATCGGAACATACGAAGGTTCACCGTGCATCGTGGAAGTGCATCATTCCAAGCTCCATAGTGCATAGTGCATGGTGGAAGCGCACAACACGATGCTACACTGTGCATAGTGAAAATTCAAAATTCTAGTGCGCACTGTGCATGTTGAAAGTGCACCGCACAAAGACGCATACTGAAAAGTTGATAGAGGAAGTGCACTAAACCATGGTACACTATGCATGGTGGATGTGCTCTATACCAAGGTTCACTGTTGATAGGGAATGGTGAAAGTGGAAAATAGTAAGGTGCACCATGTATATGCGAGGTGCACTGTACTAAGATGCAATGTGCGTAGTGGAAGTGCGTTATACATAGGTGAAATATCCCTGGTGCATGGTGTAATCGGAACATACCAAGATTCAGCGTGCATCGTGGAAGTGCATCATTCCAAGCTGCATAGTGCATAGTGAATGGTGGAAGTGCACCACACGATTCAGCACTATGCATAGTGAAAATTCACTATTCTAGTGTGCACTGTGAATGTTGAAAGTGCACCGCACAAAGACGCAAAGTGAAAAGTTGATGGAAGAAGTGCACCAAACCATGGTACACTATGCATGGTCGATGTGCTCTATACCAAGGTTCATTATTGATTGGGAATGGTGAAAGTGGAAAATAGGAAGGTGCAATATGTATATGCAAAATGCACGTTACCAGGATGCAAGGTGCGTAGTGGAAGTAATTCGTACCAAGGTGAAATGTCCTTGGTGAATTGTGTAATTGCACCATACAACGGTTCACCGTGCATTGTGGAAGTGCATTATTCCAAGCTGCATAGTGCATAGTGCATGGTGGAAGTGCACCACACGTTGCTGCACTGTATATAGTGAAAATGCAATATTCTAGTGTGCACGGTGCATGTTGAAAGTGTACCGCACAAAGACGCAAACTGAAAAGCTGATGGAAGAAGTGCACCAAACCATGGTACACTATGCATTGTGGATGTGCTCTATACCAAGGTTCACTGTTGATATGGAATGGTATTAGTGGGAAATAACAACGTGCACCATGTATATGCGAAGTGCGTTATACCAAGATGCAAGGTGCGTAGTGAAAGTGTATTATACATAGGTGAAATGTCGCTGGTGCATGGTGTAATCGGAACATACGAAGGTTCACCGGGCATCGTGGAAGTGCATCATTCCAAGCTGCATAGTGCATAGTGCATGGTGGAAATGCACCACATGATGTTGCACTGTGCATAGTCAAAATCCATTATTGTAGTGTACATTGTGCATGTTGAAAGAGAATCGCACCAAGACGCAAAGTGCATAGCTGATGGAAGAAGCGCACCAAACCACAGTACAGTATGCATGGTGGATATGCTCTATACCAAGGTTCACGGTTTATAGGGAATGGTGAAAGTGGAAAATAGTAAGGTGCACCATGTATATGCGAAGTGCACTGTACTAAGATGCAAGGTGCGTAGTGGAAGTGCGTTATACATAGGTGAAATGTCCCTGGTGCATGCTGTAATCGCAACATACCAAGATTCAGCGTGCATCGTGGAAGTGCATAATTCCAAGCTGCATAGTGCATAGTGCATAGTGGAAGTGCACCACATGATGCAGCACTATGCATAGTGAAAATTCACTATTCTAGTGTGCACTGTGCATGTTGAAAGTGCACCGCACGAAGACGCAAAGTGAAAAGTTGATGGAAGAAGTGCACCAAACCATGGTACACTATGTATGGTCGATGTGCTCTATACCAAGGTTCACTGTTAATAGGGAATAGTGAAAGTGGAAAATAGGAAGGTGCACTATGTATATGCAAAATGCACGTTACCAGGATGCAAGGTGAGTAGTGGAAGTAATTCGTACCAAGGTGAAATGTCCTTGGTGAATTGTGTAATTGCACCATACAACGGTTCACCGTGCATTGTGGAAGTGCATTATTCCAAGCTGCATAGTGCATAGTGCATGGTGGAAGTGCACCACACGTTGCTGCACTGTATATAGTGAAAATGCAATATTCTAGTGTGCACGGTGCATGTTGAAAGTGTACCGCACAAAGACGCAAAGTGAAAAGCTGATGGAAGAAGTGCACCAAACCATGGTACACTATGCATTGTGGATGTGCTCTATACCAAGGATCACTGTTGATATGGAATGGTATTACTGAGAAATAACAAGGTGCACCATGTATATGCAAAGTGCATTATACCAAGATGCAAGGTGTGTAGTGAATGTGTATTATACATAGGTGAAATGTCCCTGGTGCATGGTGTAATCGGAACATATCATGGTTGATCGTGCATCGTGGAAGTGCATTATTCCAAGCTGCATAGTGCGTAGTGCATGGTGGAAGCGTACCACACGATGCTGCACTGTGCATAGTGAAAATCCACAATTCTAGTGTGCACTGTGCATGTTGAAAGTGCACCGCACAAAGCCGCAAACTAAAAAGTTGATGGAAGAAGTGCACTAAACCATGGTACACTATCCATGGTGGATGTGCTCTATACCAAGGTTCACTGTTGATATGGAATGGTATTAGTGGAAAATAGCAAGGTGCACCATGTATATGCGAAGTGCATTATACCAAGATGCAAGGTGCGCAGTGAAAGTTGTATTATACATAGGTGAAATGTCCCTGGTGCATGGTGTAATCGGAACATACGAAGGTTCACCGTGCATCGTGCAAGTGCATCATTCCAAGCTGCATAGTGCATAGTGCATGGTGGAAATGCACCACATGATGTTGCACTGTGCATAGTCAAAATCCATTATTGTAGTGTACATTGTGCATGTTGAAAGAGTATCGCACCAAGACGCAAAGTGCATAGCGGATGGAAGAAGCGCACCAAACCACAGTACAGTATGCATGGTGGATATGCTCTATACCAAGGTTCACGGTTGATAGGGAATGGTGAAAGTAGAAAATAGTAAGGTGCACCATGTATATGCGCAGTGCACTGTACTAAGATGCAAGGTGCTTAGTGGAAGTGCGTGATACATAGGTGAAATGTCCCTGGTGCATGGTGTAATCGCAACATACCAAGATTCAGCGTACATCGTGGAAGTGCATCATTCCAAGCTGCATAGTGCATAGTGCATGGTGGAAGTGTACCACACGATGCAGCACTATGCACAGTGAAAATTCACTATTCCGAAAGGTGCACTGTGCATGTTGAAAGTGCACCGCACAAAGACGCAAAGTGAAAAGTTGATGGAAGAAGTGCACCAAACCATGGTACACTATGCATGGTCGATGTGCTCTATACCAAGGTTCATTGTTGATAGGGAATGGTGAAAGTGGAAAATAGGAAGGTGCACTATGTATATGCAAAATGCACGTTACCAGGATGCAAGGTGCGTAGTGGAAGTAATTCGTACCAAGGTGAAATGTCCTTGGTGAATTGTGTAATCGCACCATACAACGGTTCACCGTGCATCGTGGAAGTGCATTATTCCAAGCTGCATAGTGCATAGTGCATGGTGGAAGTGCACCACACGTAGCTGCACTGTATATAGTGAAAATGCAATATTCTAGTGTGCACGGTGCATGTTGAAAGTGTACCGCACAAAGACGCAAACTAAAAAGTTGATGGAAGAAGTGCACTAAACCATGGTACACTATGCATGGTGGATGTGCTCTATACCAAGGTTCACTGTTGATATGGAATGGTATTAGTGGAAAATAGCAAGGTGCACCATGTATATGCGAAGTGCATTATACCAAGATGCAAGGTGCGCAGTGAAAGTTGTATTATACATGGGTGAAATGTCCCTGGTGCATGGTGTAATCGGAACATACGAAGGTTCACCGTGCATCGTGCAAGTGCATCATTCCAAGCTGCATAGTGCATAGTGCATGGTGGAAATGCACCACATGATGTTGCACTGTGCATAGTAAAAATCCATTATTGTAGTGTACATTGTGCATGTTGAAAGAGTATCGCACCAAGATGCAAAGTGCATAGCGGATGGATGAAGCGCACCAAACCACAGTACAGTATGCATGGTGGATATGCTCTATACCAAGGTTCACGGTTGATAGGGAATGGTGAAAGTGGAAAATAGTAAGGTGCACCATGTATATGCGAAGTGCACTGTACTAAGATGCAAGGTGCTTAGTGGAAGTGCGTGATACATAGGTGAAATGTCCCTGGTGCATGGTGTAATCGCAACATACCAAGATTCAGCGTGCAACGTGGAAGTGCATCATTCCAAGCTGCATAGTGCATAGTGCATGGTGGAAGTGTACCACACGATGCAGCACTATGCATAGTGAAAATTCACTATTCTAGTGTGCACTGTGCATGTTGAAAGTGCACCGCACAAAGACGCAAAGTGAAAAGTTGATGGAAGAAGTGCACCAAACCATGGTACACTATGCATGGTCGATGTGCTCTATACCAAGGTTCATTGTTGATAGGGAATGGTGAAAGTGGAAAATAGGAAGGTGCACTATGTATATGCAAAATGCACGTTACCAGGATGCAAGGTGCGTAGTGGAATTAATTCGTACCATGGTGAAATGTCCTTGGTGAATTGTGTAATCGCACCATACAACGGTTCACCGTGCATCGTGGAAGTGCATTATTCCAAGCTGCATAGTGCATAGTGCATGGTGGAAGTGCACCACACGTAGCTGCACTGTATATAGTGAAAATGCAATATTCTAGTGTGCACGGTGCATGTTGAAAGTGTACCGCACAAAGACGCAAAGTGAAAAGCTGATGGAAGAAGTGCACCAAACCATGGTACACTATGCATTGTGGATGTGCTCTATACCAAGGTTCACAGTTGATATGGAATGGTATTAGTGGGAAGTAGCAAGGTGCACCATGTATAAGCGAAGTGCATTATACCAAGATGCAAGGTGCGTAGTGAATGTGTATTATACATAGGTGAAATGTCCCTGGTGCATGGTGTAATCGGAACATACCATGGTTCATCGTGCATCGTGGAAGTGCATTATTCCAAGCTGCATAGTGCGTAGTGCATGGTGGAAGCACACCACACGATGCTGCACTGTGCATAGTGAAAATTCACAATTCTAGTGTGCACTATGCATGTTGAAAGTGCACCGCACAAAGACGCAAACTGAAAAGTTGATGGAAGAAGTGCACTAAACCATGGTACACTATGCATGGTGGATGTGCTATATACCAAGGTTCACTGTTGATATGGAATGGTATTAGTGGAAAATAGCAAGGTGCACCATGTATATGCGAAGTGCATTATACCAAGATGCAAGGTGCGTAGTGAAAATGTATTATACATAGGTGAAATGTCCCTGGTGCATGGTGTAATCGGAACATACGAAGGCTCACCGTTCATCGTGGAAGTGCATCATTCCAAGCTGCATAGTGCATAGTGCATGGTGGAAATGCACCACATGATGTTGCACTATGCATAGTCAAAATCCATTATTGTAGTGTACATTGTGCATGTTGAAAGAGTATCGCACCAAGACGCAAAGTGCATAGCTGATGGAAGAAGCGCACCAAACCACAGTACAGTATCCATGGTGGATATACTCTATACCAAGGTTCAAGGTTGATAGGGAATGGTGAAAGTGGAAAATAGTAAGGTGCAACATGTATATGCGAAGTGCACTGTACTAAGATGCAAGGTGCGTAGTGGATGTGCGTTATACATAGGTGAAATGTCCCTGGTGCATGGTGTAATCGGAACATACCAATATTCAGCGTGCATCGTGGAAGTGCATCATTCCAAGCTGCATAGTGCATAGTGCATGGTGGAAGTGCACCACACGATGCAGCACTATGCATAGTGAAAATTCACTATTCTAGTGTGCAATGTGCATGTTGAAAGTGCACCGCACAAAGACGCAAAGTGAAAAGTTGATGGAAGAAGTGCACCAAACCATGGTACACTATGCATTGTGGATGTGCTCTATACCAAGGTTCACTGTTGATATGGAATGGTATTAGTGGAAAATAGCAAGGTGCACCATGTATATGCGAAGTGCATTATACCAAGATGCAAGGTGCGTAGTGAAAGTGTATTATACATAGGTGAAATGTCCCTGGTGCATGGTTGAATCGGAACATGCGAAGGTTCATCGTGCATCGTGGAAGTGCATCATTCCAAGCTGCATAGTGTATAGTGCATGGTGGAAGCGCACCACACGATGCTGCACTGTGAATAGTGAAAATTCAAAATTCTAGTGTGCACTGTGCATGTTGAAAGTGCACCGCACAAAGACGCAAACTGAAAAGTTGATAGAGGAAGTGCACTAAACCATGGTACACTATGCATGGTGGATGTGCTCTATACCAAGGTTCACTATTGATATGGAATGGTATTAGTGGGAAATAGCAAGGTGCACCATGTATATGCGAAGTGCATTATACCAAGATGCAAGGTGCGTAGTGAATGTGTATTATACATAGGTGAAATGTCCCTGGTGCATGGTGTAATCGCAACATACCAAGGTTCATCGTGCATCGTGGAAGTGCATCATGCCATCTTTGTATAGTGCGTAGTGCATGGTGGAAGCGCACCACACGGTGCTGCACTGTGCATAGTGAAAATTCACAATTCTAGTCTGCACTGTGCATGTTGAAAGTGCACCGCACAAAGACGAAAACTGAAAAGTTGATGGAGGAAGTGCACTAAACCATGGTACACTATGCATGGTGGATGTGCTCTATACCAAGGTTCACTGTTGATATGGAATGGTATTAGTGGGAAATAGCAAGGTGCACCATGTATATGCGAAGTGCATTATACCAAGATGCAAGGTGCGTTGTGAAAGTCTATTATACATAGGTGAAATGTCCCTGGTGCATGGTGTAATCGGAACATACCAAGGTTCATCGTGCATCGTGGAAGTGCATCATTCCAAGCTGCATAGTGCATAGTGCATGGTGGAAGCGCACTACACGATGTTGCACTGTGCATAGTAAAAATTCACAATTCTAGTGTGCACTGTGCATGTTGAAAGTGCACCGCACAAAGACGCAAACTGAAAAGTTGATGGAAGAAGTGCACTAAACCATGGTACACTATGCATGGTGGATGTGCTCTATACCAAGGTTCACTGTTGATATGGAATGGTATTAGTGGAAAATAGCAAGGTGCACCATGTATATGCGAAGTGCATTATACCAAGATGCAAGGTGCGTAGTGAAAGTGTATTATACATAGGTGAAATGTCCCTGGTGCATGATGTAATCGGAACATACGAAGGTTCACCGTGCATCGTGGAAGTGCATCATTCCAAGATGCATAGTGCATAGTGCATGGTGGAAGCGCACCACACGATGCAGCACTATGCATAATGAAAATTCACTATTCTAGTGTGCACTGTGCATGTTGAAAGTGCACCGCAAAAAGACGCAAAGTGAAAAGTTGATGGAAGAAGTACACCAAACCATGGTACACTATGCATGGTGGATGTGCTCTATACCAAGGTTCACTATTGATAGGGAATGGTGAAAGTGGAAAATAGGAAGGTGCACTATGTATATGCAAAATGCACATTACCAGGATGCAAGGTGAGTAGTGGAAGTACTTCGTACCAAGGTGAAACGTCCTTGGTGATTTGTGTAATCGCACCATACAACGGTTCACCGTGCATCGTGGAAGTGCATTATTCCAAGCTGCATAGTGCATAGTGCATGGTGGAAGTGCACCACACTTTGCTGCACTATATATAGTGAAAATGCAATATTCTAGTGTGCACAGTGCATGTTGAAAGTGTACCGCTCAAAGACGCAAAGTGAAAAGCTGATGGAAGAAGTGCACCAAACCATGGTACACTATGCATTGTGGATGTGCTCTATACCAATGTTCACTGTTGATATGGAATGGTATTAGTAGAAAATAGCAAGGTGCACCATGTATATGCGAAGTGCATTATACCAAGATGCAAGGTGCGTAGTGAAAGTGTATTATACATAGGTGAAATGTCCCTGGTGCATGGTGGAATCGGAACATGCGAAGGTTCACCGTGCATCGTGGAAGTGCATCATTCCAAGCTGCATAGTGTATAGTGCATGGTGGAAGCGCACCACACGATGCTGCACTGTGAATAGTGAAAATTCAAAATTCTAGTGTGCACTGTGCATGTTGAAAGTGCACCGCACAAAGACGCAAACTGAAAAGTTGATAGAGGAAGTGCACTAAACCATGGTACACTATGCATCGTGGATGTGCTCTATACCAAGGTTCACTATTGATATGGAATGGTATTAGTGGGAAATAGCAAGGTGCACCATGTATATGCGAAGTGTATTATACCAAGATGCAAGGTGCGTAGTGAATGTGTATTATACATAGGTGAAATGTCCCTGGTGCATGGTGTAATCGGAACATACCAAGGTTCATCGTGCATCGTGGAAGTGCATCATTCCAAGCTGCATAGTGCGTAGTGCATAGTGGAAGCGCACCACACGATGCTGCACTGTGCATAGTGAAAATTCACAATTCTAGTGTGCACTGTGCATGTTGAAAGTGCACCACACAAAGACGCAAACTGAAAAGTTGATAGAGGAAGTGCACTAAACCATGGTTCACTATTCATGGTGGATGTGCTCTATACCAAGGTTCACTGTTGATATGGAATGGTATTAGTGGAAAATAGCAAGGTGCACCATGTATATGCGAAGTGCACTGTACTAAGATGGAAGGTGCGTAGTGGAAGTGCGTTATACATAGGTGAAGTCCCTAGTACATGGTGTAATCGCAATATACCAAGATTCAGCGTGCATTGTGGAAGTGCATCATTCCAAGCTGCATAGTGCATAGTGCATGGTGGAAGTGCACCACACGATGCAGCACTATGCATAGTGAAAATTCACTATTCTAGTGTGCACTGTGCATGTTGAAAGTGCACCGCACAAAGACGCAAAGTGAAAAGTTGATGGAAGAAGTGCACCAAACCATGGTACACTATGCATGGTCGATGTGCTCTATACCAAAGTTCATTGTTGATAGGGAATGGTGAATGTGGAAAATAGGAAGGTGCACAATGTATATGCAAAATGCACGTTACCAGGATGCAAGGTGCGTAGTGGAAGTAATTCGTACCAAGGTGAAATGTCCTTGGTGAATTGTGTAATCGCACCACACAACGGTTCATCGTGCATCGTGGAAGTGCATTATTCCAATCTGCATAGTGTATAGTGCATGGTGGAAGTGCACCACACGTTGCTGCACTGTATATAGTGAAAATGCAATATTCTAGTGTGCACGGTGCATGTTGAAAGTGTACCGTACAAAGACGCAAAGTGAAAAGTTGATAGAGGAAGTGCACTAAACCATGGTACACTATGCATGGTGGATGTGCTCTATACCAAGGTTCACTGTTGATATGGAATGGTATTAGTGGGAAATAGCAAGGTGCACCATGTATATGCGAAGTGCATTATACCAAGATGCAAGGTGCGTAGTGAATGTGTATTATACATAGGTGAAATGTCCCTGGTGCATGGTGTAATCGGAACATACCAAGGTTCATCGTGCATCGTGGAAGTGCATCATTCCAAGCTGCATAGTGCGTAGTGCATGGTGGAAGCGCACCACACGATGCTGCACTGTGCATAGTGAAAATTCACAATTCTAGTGTGCACTGTGCATGTTGAAAGTGCACCGCACAAAGACGCAAACCGAAAAGTTGATGGAAGAAGTGCACTAAACCATGGTACACTATGCATGGTGGATGTGCTCTATACCAAGGTTCACTGTTGATATGGAATGGTATTAGTGGAAAATAGCAAGGTGCACCATGTATATGCGAAGTGCATTATACCAAGATGCAAGGTGCGTAGTTAAAGTGTATTATACATAGGTGAAATGTCCCTGGTGCATGATGTAATCGGAACATACGAAGGTTCACCGTGCATCGTGGAAGTGCATCATTCCAAGCTACATAGTGCATAGTGCATGGTGGAAGCGCACCACACGATGCTGCACTGTGCATAGTGAAAATTCACTATTCTAGTGTGCACTGTGCATGTTGAAAGTGCACCGCACAAAGACGCAAACTGAAAAGTTGATGGAAGAAGTGCACTAAACCATGGTACACTATGCATGGTGGATGTGCTCTATACCAAGGTTCACTGTTGATATGGAATGGTATTAGTGGAAAATGGCAAGGTGCACCATGTATATGCGAAGTGCATTATACCAAGATGCAAGGTGCGTAGTGAAAGTGTATTATACATAGGTGAAATGTCCCTGGTGCATGGTGTAATCGGAACATACGAAGGTTCACCGTGCATCATGGAAGTGCATCATTCCAAGCTGCATAGTGCATAGTGCATGGTGGAAGCGCACCACACGATGCTGCACTGTGCATAGTGAAAATTCAAAATTCTAGTGTGCACTGTGCATGTTGAAAGTGCACCACACAAAGACGCAAACTAAAAAGTTGATAAAGGAAGTGCACTAAACCATGGTACACTATGCATGGTGGATGTGCTCTATACCAAGGTTCACTGTTGATAGGGAATGGTGAATGTGAAAAATAGTAAGGTGCACCATGTATATGCGAAGTGCACTGTACTAAGATGCAAGGTGCGTAGTGGAAGTGCGTTATACATAGGTGAAATGTCCCTGGTGCATGGTGTAATCGCAACATACCAAGATTCAGCGTGCATCGTGGAAGTGCATCATTCCAAGCTGCATAGTGCATAGTGCATGGTGGATGCGCACCACACGATGTTGCACTGTGCATAGTGAAAATTCAAAATTCGAGTGTGCACTGTGCATGTTGAAAGTACACCGCACAAAGACGCAAACTGAAAAGTTGATAGAGGAAGTGCACTAAACCATGGTACACTATGCATGGTGGATGTGCTCTATACCAAGGTTCACTGTTGATATGGAATGGTATTAGTGGGAAATAGCAAGGTGCACCATGTATATGCGAAGTGCATTATACCAAGATGCAAGGTGCGTAGTGAATGTGTATTATACATAGGTGAAATGTCCCTGGTGCATGGTGTAATCGGAACATACCAAGGTTCATCGTGCATCGTGGAAGTGCATCATTCCAAGCTGCATAGTGCGTAGTGCATAGTGGAAGCGCACCACACGATGCTGCACTGTGCATAGTGAAAATTCACAATTCTAGTGTGCACTATGCATGTTGAAAGTGCACCACACAAAGACGCAAACTTAAAAGTTGATAGAGGAAGTGCACTAAACCATGGTTCACTATTCATGGTGGATGTGCTCTATACCAAGGTTCACTATTGATATGGAATGGTATTAGTGGAAAATAGCAAGGTGCACCATGTATATGCGAAGTGCACTGTACTAAGATGGAAGGTGCGTAGTGGAAGTGCGTTATACATAGGTGAAGTCCCTGGTACATGGTGTAATCGCAACATACCAAGATTCAGCGTGCATTGTGGAAGTGCATCATTCCAAGCTGCATAGTGCATAGTGCATGGTGGAAGTGCACCACACGATGCAGCACTATGCATAGTGAAAATTCACTATTCTAGTGTGCCTTGTGCATGTTGAAAGTGCACCGCACAAAGACGCAAAGTGAAAAGTTGATGGAAGAAGTGCACCAAACCATGGTACACTATGCATGGTCGATGTGCTCTATACCAAGGTTCATTGTTGATAGGGAATGGTGAAAGTGGAAAATAGGAAGGTGCACAATGTATATGCAAAATGCACGTTACCAGGATGCAAGGTGCGTAGTGGAAGTAATTCGTACCAAGGTGAAATGTCCTTGGTGAATTGTGTAATCGCACCATACAACGGTTCACCGTGCATCGTGGAAGTGCATTATTCCAATCTGCATAGTGTATAGTGCATGGTGGAAGTGCACCACACGTTGTATTGTATATAGTGAAAATGCAATATTCTAGTGTGCACGGTGCATGTTGAAAGTGTACCGCACAAAGACGCAAAGTGAAAAGTTTATAGAGGAAGTGCACTAAACCATGGTACACTATGCATGGTGGATGTGCTCTATACCAAGGTTCACTGTTGATATGGAATGGTATTAGTGGGAAATAGCAAGGTGCACCATGTATATGCGAAGTGCATTATACCAAGATGCAAGGTGCGTAGTGAATGTGTATTATACATAGGTGAAATGTCCCTGGTGCATGGTGTAATCGGAACATACCAAGGTTCATCGTGCATTGTGGAAGTGCATCATTCCAAGCTGCATAGTGCGTAGTGCATGGTGGAAGCGCACCACACGATGCTGCACTGTGCATAGTGAAAATTCACAATTCTAGTGTGCACTGTGCATGTTGAAAGTGCACCGCACAAAGACGCAAGGCGAAAAGTTGATGGAAGAAGTGCACTAAACCATGGTACACTATGCATGGTGGATGTGCTCTATACCAAGGTTCACCGTTGATATGGAATGGTATTAGTGGAAAATAGCAAGGTGCACCATGTATATGCGAAGTGCACTGTACTAAGATGGAAGGTGCGTAGTGGAAGTGCGTTATACATAGGTGAAGTCCCTGGTACATGGTGTAATCGCAACATACCAAGATTCAGCGTGCATTGTGGAAGTGCATCATTCCAAGCTGCATAGTGCATAGTGCATGGTGGAAGTGCACCACACGATGCAGCACTATGCATAGTGAAAATTCACTATTCTAGTGTGCACTGTGCATGTTGAAAGTGCACCGCACAAAGACGCAAAGTGAAAAGTTGATGGAAGAAGTGCACCAAACCATGGTACACTATGCATGGTCGATGTGCTCTATACCAAGGTTCATTGTTGATAGGGAATGGTGAAAGTGGAAAATAGGAAGGTGCACAATGTATATGCAAAATGCACGTTACCAGGATGCAAGGTGCGTAGAGGAAGCAATTCGTACCAAGGTGAAATGTCCTTGGTGAATTGTGTAATCGCACCATACAACGGTTCACCGTGCATCGTGGAAGTGCATTATTCCAATCTGCATAGTGTATAGTGCATGGTGGAAGTGCACCACACGTTGCTGCACTGTATATAGTGAAAATGCAATATTCTAGTGTGCACGGTGCATGTTGAAAGTGTACCGCACAAAGACGCAAAGTGAAAAGTTTATAGAGGAAGTGCACTAAACCATGGTACACTATGCATGGTGGATGTGCTCTATACCAAGGTTCACTGTTGATATGGAATGGTATTAGTGGGAAATAGCAAGGTGCACCATGTATATGCGAAGTGCATTATACCAAGATGCAAGGTGCGTAGTGAATGTGTATTATACATAGGTGAAAGGTCCCTGGTGCATGGTGTAATCGGAACATACCAAGGTTCATCGTGCATCGTGGAAGTGCATCATTCCAAGCTGCATAGTGCGTAGTGCATGGTGGAAGCGCACCACACTATGCTGCATTGTGCATAGTGAAAATTCACAATTCTAGTGTGCACTGTGCATGTTGAAAGTGCACCGCACAAAGACGCAAACTGAAAAGTTGATGGAAGAAGTGCACTAAACCATGGTACACTATGCATGGTGGATGTGCTCTATACCAAGGTTCACCGTTGATATGGAATGGTATTAGTGGAAAATAGCAAGGTGCACCATGTATATGCGAAGTGCATTATACCAAGATGCAAGGTGCGTAGTGAAAGTGTATTATACATAGGAGAAATGTCCCTGGTGCATGATGTAATCGGAACATACGAAGGTTCACCGTGCATCGTGGAAGTGCATCATTCCAAGCTGCATAGTGCATAGTGCATGGTGAAAGCGCACCACACGATGCTGCACTGTGCATAGTGAAAATTCACAATTCTAGTGTGCACTGTGCATGTTGAAAGTGCACCGCACAAAGACGCAAACTGAAAAGTTGATGGAAGAAGTGCACTAAACCATGGTACACTATGCATGGTGGATGTGCTCTATACCAAGGTTCACTGTTGATATGGAATGGTATTAGTGGAAAATGGCAAGGTGCACCATGTATATGCGAAGTGCATTATACCAAGATGCAAGGTGCGTAGTGAAAGTGTATTATACATAGGTGAAATGTCCACCGGTGCATGGTGTAATCGGAACATACGAAGGTTCACCGTGCATCATGGAAGTGCATCATTCCAAGCTGCATAGTGCATAGTGCATGGTGGAAGCGCACCACACGATGCTTGCACCGTGCATAGTGAAAATTCAAAATTCTAGTGTGCACCTTGTGCATGTTGAAAGTACACCGCACGAAAGACGCAAAGGCGAAAAGTTGATAGAGGAAGTGCACTAAACCATGGTTCACTATTCATGGTGGATGTGCTCTATACCAAGGTTCCTGTTGATATGGAATGGTATTAGTGGAAAATAGCAAGGTGCACCATGTATATGCGAAGTGCACGTACTAAGATGGAAGGTGCGTAGTGGAAGTGCGTTATACATAGGTGAAGTCCACAGTACATGGTGTAATCGCAACATACCAAGATTCGGCGTGCATTGTGGAAGTGCATCATTCCAAGCTGCATAGTGCATAGTGCATGGTGGAAGTGCACCACACGATGCAGCACTATGCATAGTGAAAATTCACTATTCTAGTGTGCACTGTGCATGTTGAAAGTGCACCGCACAAAGACGCAAAGTGAAAAGTTGATGGAAGAAATGCACCAAACCATTGTACACTATGCATGGTCGATGTGCTCTATACCAAGGTTCATTGTTGATAGGGAATGGTGAAAGTGGAAAATAGGAAGGTGCACAATGTATATGCAAAATGCACGTTACCAGGATGCAAGGTGCGTAGTGGAAGTAATTCGTACCAAGGTGAAATGTCCTTGGTGAATTGTGTAATCGCACCATACAACGGTTCACCGTGCATCGTGGAAGTGCATTATTCCAATCTGCATAGTGTATAGTGCATGGTGGAAGTGTACCACACGTTGCTGCACTGTATATAGTGAAAATGCAATATTCTAGTGTGCACGGTGCATGTTGAAAGTGTACCGCACAAAGACGCAAAGTGAAAAGTTGATAGAGGAAGTGCACTAAACCATGGTACACTATGCATGGTGGATGTGCTCTATACCAAGGTTCACTGTTGATATGGAATGGTATTAGTGGGAAATAGCAAGGTGCACAATGTATATGCGAAGTGCATTATACCAAGATGCAAGGTGCGTAGTGAATGTGTATTATACATAGGTGAAATGTCCACAGTGCATGGTGTAATCGGAACATACCAAGGTTCATCGTGCATCGTGGAAGTGCATCATTCCAAGCTGCATAGTGCGTAGTGCAAGGTGGAAGTGCACCACACGATGCTGCTCTGTGCATAGTGAAAATTCACAATTCTAGTGTGCACTGTGCATGTTGAAAGTGCACCGCACAAAGACGCAAACCGAAAAGTTGATGGAAGAAGTGCACTAAACCATGGTACACTATGCATGGTGGATGTGCTCTATACCAAGGTTCACTGTTGATATGGAATGGTATTAGTGGAAAATAGCAAGGTGCACCATGTATATGCGAAGTGCATTATACCAAGATGCAAGGTGCGTAGTGAAAGTGTATTATACATAGGTGAAATGTCCCTGGTGCATGATGTAATCGGAACATACGAAGGTTCACCGTGCATCGTGGAAGTGCATCATTCCAAGCTGCATAGTGCATAGTGCATGGTGGAAGCGCACCACACAATGCTGCACTGTGCATAGTGAAAATTCACAATTCTAGTGTGCCTTGTCCATGTTGAAAGTGCACCGCACAAAGACGCAAACCGAAAAGTTGATGGAAGAAGTGCACTAAACCATGGTACACTATGCATGGTGGATGTGCTCTATACCAAGGTTCACTGTTGATATGGAATGGTATTAGTGGAAAATAGCAAGGTGCACCATGTATATGCGAAGTGCATTATACCAAGATGCAAGGTGCGTAGTGAAAGTGTAGTATACGTAGGTGAAATGTCCCTGGTGCATGGTGTAATCGGAACATACGAAGGTTCACCGTGCATCATGGAAGTGCATCATTCCAAGCTGCATAGTGCATAGTGCATGGTGGAAGCGCACCACACGATGCTGCACTGTGCATAGTGAAAATTCAAAATTCTAGTGTGCACTGTGCATGTTGAAAGTGCACCACACAAAGACGCAAACTAAAAAGTTGATAGAGGAAGTGCACTAAACCATGGTACACTATGCATGGTGGATGTGCTCTATACCAAGGTTCACTGTTGATAGGGAATGGTGAATGTGAAAAATAGTAAGGTGCACCATGTATATGCGAAGTGCACTGTACTAAGATGCAAGGTGCGTAGTGGAAGTGCGTTATACATAGGTGAAATGTCCCTGGTGCATGGTGTAATCGCAACATACCAAGATTCAGCGTGCATCGTGGAAGTGCATCATTCCAAGCTGCATAGTGCATGGTGGAAGTGCACCACACGATGCAGCACTATGCATAGTAAAAATTCACTATTCTAGTGTGCACTGTGCATGTTGAGAGTGCACCGCACAAAGATGCAAAGTGAAAAGTTGATGGAAGAAGTGCACCAAACCATGGTACACTATGCATTGTCGATGTGCTCTATACCAAGGTTCACTGTTGATAGGGAATGGTGAAAGTGGAAAATAGGAAGGTGCACTATGTATATGCAAAACGCACGTTACCAGGATGCAAGGTGCGTAGTGGAAGTAATTCGTACCAAGGTGAAATGTCCTTGGTGAATTGTGTAATCGCACCATACAACGGTTCACCGTGCATCGTGGAAGTGCATTATTCCAATCTACATAGTGCATAGTGCATGGTGGAAGTGCACCACACGTTGCTGCACTGTATATAGTGAAAATGCAATATTCTAGTGTGCACGGTGCATGTTGAAAGTGTACCGCACAAAGACGCAAAGTGAAAAGCGGATGGAAGAAGTGCACCAAACCATGGTACACTATGCATTGTGGATGTGCTCTATACCAAGGTTCACTGTTGATATGGAATGGTATTAGTGGAAAATAGCAAGGTGCAACATCTATATGCGAAGTGCATTATACCAAGATGCAAGGTGCATAGTGAAAGTGTATTATACATAGTTGAAATGTCCCTGGTGCATGGTGTAATCGGAACATACCAAGGTTCATCGTGCATCGTGGAAGTGCATCATTCCAAGCTGCATAGTGCGTAGTGCAAGGTGGAAGTGCACCACACGATCTTTGCTCTGTGCATAGTGAAAATTCACAATTCTAGTGTGCACTGTGCATGTTGAAAGTGCACCGCACAAAGACGCGAACTGAAAAGTTGATGGAAGAAATGCACTAATACATGGTACACTATGCATGGTGGATGTGCTCTATACCAATGTTCACTGTTGATGTTGAATGGTATTTGTGGAAAATAGCAAGGTGCAGCATGTATATGCGAAGTGCATTATACCAAGATGCAAGGTGCATAGTGAAAGTGTATTATACATAGGTGAAATGTCCCTGGTGCATGGTGTAATCGGAACATACGAAGGTTCACCATGCATCGTGGAAGTGCATCATTCCAGGCTGCATAGAGCATAGTGCATGGTGGAAGCGCACCACACGATTTGCACCGTGCATAGTGAAAAGTCAAAATTCTTGTGTGCATTGTGCATATTGAAATTGCACCACACAAAGACGCAAAATGAAAAGTTGATAGAGGAAGTGCACTAAACCATGGTACACTATGCATGGTGGATGTGCACTATACCAAGGTTCACTGTTGATAGGGAATGGTGAATGTGAAAAATAGTAAGGTGCACCATGTATATGCGAAGTGCCTTGTACTAAGATGCAAGGTGCGTAGTGGAAGTGCGTTATACATAGGTGAAATGTCCCTGGTGCATGGTGTAATCGCAACATACCAAGATTCAGCGTGCATCGTGGAAGTGCATCATTCCAAGCTGCATAGTGCATAGTGCATGGTGGAAGTGCACCACACGATGCAACACTATGCATAGTGAAAATTCACTATTCTAGTGTGCATTGTGCATGTTGAAAGTGCACCGCACAAAGATGCAAAGTGAAAAGTTGATGGAAGAAGTGCACCAAACCATGGTACACTATGCATGGTCGATGTGCTCTATACCAAGGTTCACTGTTGATAGGGAATAGTAAAAGTGGAAAATAGGAAGGTGCACTATGTATATGCAAAATGCACGTTACCAGGATGCAAGGTGGGTAGTGGATGTAATTCGTACCAAGGTGAAACGTCCTTGGTGAATTGTGTAATCTCACCATACAACGGTTCACCGTGCATCGTGGAAGTGCATTATTCCAAGCTGCATAGTGCATAGTGCATGGTGGAAGTGCACCACACGTTGATGCACTGTATATAGTGAAAATGCAATATTCTAGTGTGCACGGTGCATGTTGAAAGTGTACCGCACAAAGACGCAAAGTGAAAAGCTGATGGAAGAAGTGCACCAAACCATGGTACACTATGCATTGTGGATGTGCTCTATACCAAGGTTCACTGTTGATATGGAATGGTATTAGTGGAAAATAGCAAGGTGCACCATGTATATGCGAAGTGCATTATACCAAGATGCAAGGTGCGTAGTGAAAGTGTATTATACAAAGGTGAAATGTCCCTGGTGCATGGTGTAATCGGAACATACCACGGTTCATCGTGCATCGTGGAAGTGCATCATTCCAAGCTGCATAGTGCGTAGTGCAAGGTGGAAGTGCATCACACGATGCTGCACTGTGCATAGTGAAAATTCAGAATTCTAGTGTGCACTGTGCATGTTGAAAGTGCACCGCACAAAGACGCAAACTGAAAAGTTGATGGAAGAAGTGCACTAATACATGGTACACTATGCATGGTGGATGTGCTCTATACCAAGGTTCACTGTTGATGTTGAATGGTATTTGTGGAAAATAGCAAGGTGCAGCATGTATATGCGAAGTGCATTATACCAAGATGCAAGGTTCATAGTGAAAGTGTATTATACATAGGTGAAATGTCCCTGGTGCATGGTGTAATCGGAACATACGAAGGTTCACCATGCATCGTGGAAGTGCATCATTCCAGGCTGCATAGAGCATAGTGCATGGTGGAAGCGCACCACACGATGCTGCACTGTGCATAGTGAAAAGTCAAAATTCTTGTGTGCATTGTGCATGTTGAAATTGCACCACACAAAGACGCAAAATGAAAAGTTGATAGAGGAAGTGCACTAAACCATGGTACACTATGCATGGTGGATGTGCACTATACCAAGGTTCACTGTTGATAGGGAATGGTGAATGTGAAAAATAGTAAGGTGCACCATGTATATGCGAAGTGCCTTTGTACTAAGATGCAAGGTGCGTAGTGGAAGTGCGTTATACATAGGTGAAATGTCCACGGTGCATGGTGTAATCGCAACATACCAATATTCAGCGTGCATCGTGGAAGTGCATCATTCCAAGCTGCATAGTGCATAGTGCATGGTGGAAGTGCACCACACGATGCAACACTATGCATAGTGAAAATTCACTATTCTAGTGTGCATTGTGCATGTTGAAAGTGCACCGCACAAAGATGCAAAGTGAAAAGTTGATGGAAGAAGTGCACCAAACCATGGTACACTATGCATGGTCGATGTGCTCTATACCAAGGTTCACTGTTGATAGGGAATGGTAAAAGTGGAAAATAGGAAGGTGCACTATGTATATGCAAAATGCACTTTACCAGGATGCAAGGTGCGTAGTGGAAGTAATTCGTACCAAGGTGAAACGTCCTTGGTGAATTGTATAATCTCACCATACAACGGTTCACCGTGCATCGTGGAAGTGCATTATTCCAAGCTGCATAGTGCATAGTGCATGGTGGAAGTGCACCACACGTTGATGCACTGTATATAGTGAAAATGCAATATTCTAGTGTGCACGGTGCATGTTGAAAGTGTACCGCACAAAGACGCAAAGTGAAAAGGTGATGGAAGAAGTGCACCAAACCATGGTACACTATGCATTGTGGATGTGCTCTATACCAAGGTTCACTGTTGATATGGAATGGTATTAGTGGAAAATAGCAAGGTGCACCATGTATATGCGAAGTGCATTATACCAAGATGCAAGGTGCGTAGTGAAAGTGTATTATACAAAGGTGAAATGTCCACAGTGCATGGTGTAATCGGAACATACCACGGTTCATCGTGCATCGTGGAAGTGCATCATTCCAAGCTGCATAGTGCGTAGTGCAAGGTGGAAGTGCATCACACGATGCTGCACTGTGCATAGTGAAAATTCAGAATTCTAGTGTGCACTGTGCATGTTGAAAGTGCACCGCACAAAGACGAAAACTGAAAAGATGATGGAAGAAGTGCACTAAACCATGGTACACTATGCATGGTGGATGTGCTCTATACCAAGGTTCACTGTTGATAGGGAATGGTGAAAGTGGAAAATAGTAAGGTGCACCATGTATATGCGAAGTGCACTGTACGAAGATGCAAGGTGCGTAGTGGAAGTGCATTATACATAGGTGAAATGTCCCTGGTGCATGGTGTATTTGCAACATACCAAGATTCACCGTGCATCGTGGAAGTGCATCATTCCAAGCTGCATAGTACATAGTGCATGGTGGAAGTGCACCACACGATACAGAACTGTGCATAGTGATAATTCACTATTCTAGTGTGCACTGTGCATGTTGAAAGTGCACCGCACAAAGACCCAAAGTGAAAAGTTGATGGAAGAAGTGCACCAAACCATTGTAGATTATGCATGGTGGATGTGCTCTATACCAAGGTTCACTGTTGATAGGGAATGGTGAAAGTGGAAAATAGGAAGGTGCACTATGTATATGCAAACTGCACGTTACTAGGATACAAGGTGCGTAGTCGAAGTACTTCGTACCAAGGTGAAATGTCCTTGGTGAATTGTGTAATCGCACAATACAACGGATCACCATGCATCGTGGAAATGCATTATTCCAAGCTGCATAGTGCATAGTGCATGGTGGAAGTGCACCACACGATGCTGCACTATATATAGTGAAAATGCAATATTCTAGTGTGCGCGGTGCAAGGTCAAAGTGCACCGCACAAAGACGCATAGTGAAAAGCTGATGGAAGAAGTGCACCAAACCATGGTACACTATGCATGGCGGATGTGCTCTATACCAAGGTTCACTGTTGATAGGGAACGGTGAAAGTGGAAAATAGGAAGGTGCACTATGTATATATGAAATGCACGTTACCAGGATGCAAGGTGCGTAGTGGAAGTACTTCGTACCAAGGTGAAATGTCCTTGGTGAATTGTGTAATCGCACAATACAACGGATCACCATGCGTGGAAATGCATTATTCCAAGCTGCATAGTGCATAGTGCATGGTGGAAGTGCACCACACGATGCTGCACTATATATAGTGAAAATGCAATATTCTAGTGTGCGCGGTGCACGGTCAAAGTGCACCGCACAAAGACGCATAGTGAAAAGCTGATGGAAGAAGTGCACCAAACCATGGTACACTATGCTTGGCGGATGTGCTCTATACCAAGGTTCACTGTTGATAGGGAATGGTGTATGTGGAAAATAGCAAGGTGCACTATGTATATGCAAAATGCACGTTACCAGGATGCAAGGTGCGTAGTGGAAGTACTTCGTACCAAGGTGAAATGTCCTTGGTGAATTGTGTAATCGCACAATACAACGGATCACCATGCATCGTGGAAATGCATTATTCCAAGCTGCATAGTGCATAGTGCATGGTGGAAGTGCACCACACGATGCTGCACTATATATAGTGAAAATGCAATATTCTAGTGTGCACGGTGCATGTTGAAAGTGCACCGCACAAAGACGCAAAGTGAAAATTTGATGGAAGAAGTGCACCAAACCATGGTACACTATGCATGGCGGATGTGCTCTATACCAAGGTTCACTGTTGATAGGGAATGGTGAAAGTGGAAAATAGGAAGGTGCACTATGTATATGCGAAATGCACGTTACTAGGATGCAAGGTGCGTAGTGGAAGTACTTCGTACCAAGGTGAAATGTCCTTGGTGAATTGTGTAATCGCACCATACAACAGTTCACCGTGCATCGTGGAAGTGCATTATTCCAAGCTGCCTAGTGCATAGTGCATGGTGGAAGTGCACCACACGATGCTGCACTATATATAGTGAAAATTCAATATTCTAGTGTGCATGGTGCATGTTGAAAGTGCACCGCACAAAGCGCAAAGTGAAAAGCTGATGGAAGAAGTTCACCAAACCATGGTACACTATCCATGGTGGATGTTTTCTATACCAAGGTTCACTATTGATAGGGAATGGTATTAGTGGAAAATAGCAAGGTGCACAATGTATATGCGAAGTGCATTGTACCAAGATGCAAGGTGCGTAGTGGAAGTGCATTATACAAAGGTGAAATGTCCTTGGTGCATGGTGTAATCGCAACATTCCAAGGTTCACCGTGCATCGTGGAAGTGCATCATTCCAAGCTGCATAGTGCGTCGTGGAAATGTACTACATGATGCGACATTGTGCATAGTGAAAATTCAATGTTCTAGTGTGCACTGTGCATGTTGAAAGTGCACCGCACAAAGACGCAAACTGAAAAGATGATGGAAGAAGTGCACTAAACCATGGTACACTATGCATGGTGGATGTGCTCTATACCAAGGTTCACTGTTGATAGGGAATGGTGAAAGTGGAAAATAGTAAGGTGCACCATGTATATGCGAAGTGCACTGTACGAAGATGCAAGGTGCGTAGTGGAAGTGCATTATACATAGGTGAAATGTCCCTGGTGCATGGTGTATTTGCAACATACCAAGATTCACCGTGCATCGTGGAATTGCATCATTCCAAGCTGCATAGTACATAGTGCATGGTGGAAGTGCACCACATGATACAGAACTGTGCATAGTGAAAATTCACTATTCTAGTGTGCACTGTGCATGTTGAAAGTGCACCGCACAAAGACCCAAAATGAAAAGTTGATGGAAGAAGTGCACCAAACCATGGTAGATTATGCATGGTGGATGTGCTCTATACCAAGGTTCACTGTTGATATGGAATGGTGAAAGTGGAAAATAGGAAGGTGCACTATGTATATGCAAACTGCACGTTACTAGGATACAAGGTGCGTAGTGGAAGTACTTCGTACCAAGGTGAAATGTCCTTGGTGAATTGTGTAATCGCACAATCCAACGGATCACCATGCATCGTGGAAATGCATTATTCCAAGCTGCATAGTGCATAGTGCATGGTGGAAGTGCACCACACGTTGTTGCACTGTATATAGTGAAAATGCAATATTCTAGTGTGCACGGTGCATGTTGAAAGTGTACCGCACAAAGACGCAAAGTGAAAAGTTGATGGAAGAAGTGCACCAAACCATGGTACACTATGCATGGCGGATGTGCTCTATACCAAGGTTCACTGTTGATAGGGAATGGTGTATGTGGAAAATAGCAAGGTGCACTATGTATATGCAAAATGCACGTTACCAGGATGCAAGGTGCGTAGTGGAAGTACTTCGTACCAAGGTGAAATGTCCTTGGTGAATTGTGTAATCGCACAATACAACGGATCACCATGCATCGTGGAAATGCATTATTCCAAGCTGCATAGTGCATAGTGCATGGTGGAAGTGCACCACACGATGCTGCACTATATATAGTGAAAATGCAATATTCTAGTGTGCACGGTGCATGTTGAAAGTGCACCGCACAAAGACGCAAAGTGAAAAGTTGATGGAAGAAGTGCACCAAACCATGGTACACTATGCATGGCGGATGTGCTCTATACCAAGGTTCACTGTTGATAGGGAATGGTGAAAGTGGAAAATAGGAAGGTGCACTATGTATATGCGAAATGCACTTTACCAGGATGCAAGGTGCGTAGTGGAAGTACTTCGTACCAAGGTGAAATGTCCTTGGTGAATTGTGTAATCGCACCATACAACAGTTCACCATGCATCGTGGAAGTGCATTATTCCAAGATTCCTAGTGCATAGTGCATGGTGGAAGTGCACCACACGATGCTGCACTATATATAGTGAAAATTCAATATTCTAGTGTGCACGGTGCATGTTGAAAGTGCACCGCACAAAGCGCAAAGTGAAAAGCTGATGGAAGAAGTTCACCAAACCATGGTACACTATGCATGGTGGATGTTTTCTATACCAAGGTTCACTATTGATAGGGAATGGTATTAGTGAAAAATAGCAAGGTGCACAATGTATATGCGAAGTGCATTATACATAGGGGAAATGTCCTTGGTGCATGGTGTAATCGCAACATACCAAGGTTCACCGTGCATCGTGGAAGTGCATCATTCCAAGCTGCATAGTGCGTCGTGGAAATGTACTACATGATGCGACATTGTGCATAGTGAAAATTCAATGTTCTAGTGTGCGTTGTGCATGTTAAAAGTGCACCGCACAAAGACGCAAAGTGAAAAGTTGATGGAAGAAGTGCACTAAACCATGGTACACTATGCATGGTGGATGTGCTCTATACCAAGGTTCACTATTGATAGGGAATGTTTAAAGTGGAAAATTGTAAGGTGCACCATGTATATGTGAAGTGCACTGTACTAAGATGCAAGGTGCGTAGTGGAAGTGCATTATACATAGGTGAAATGTCCCTGGTGCATGGTGTATTCGCAGCATACCAAGATTCACTGTGCATCGTGGTAGTGCATCATTCCAAGCTACATAGTGCATAGTGCATAGTGCATGGTGGAAGTGCACCACACGATGCAGCACTGTGCATAGTGAAAATTCACTATCCTAGTGTGCACTGTGCATGTTGAAAGTGCACCGCACAAAGACGCAAAGTGAAAAGTTGATGGAAGAAGTGCACCAAACCATGGTACACAATGCATGGTGGATGTGCTCTATACAAAGGTTCACTGTTGATAGGGAATGGTGAAAGTGGAAATTAGGACGGTGCACTTTGTATATGCGAAATGCACATTACCAGGATGCAAGGTGCGTAGTGGAAGTACTTTGTACCAAGGTGAAATGTCCTTGGTGAATTCTGTAATCGCACAATACAACGGATCACCATGCATCGTGGAAATGCATTATTCCAAGCTGCATAGTGCATAGTGCATGGTGGAAGTGCACCACACGATGCTGCACTATATATAGTGAAAATGCAATATTCTAGTGTGCACGATGCATGTTGAAAGTGCACCGCACAAAGACGCAAAGTGAAAAGTTGATGGAAGAAGTGCACCAAACCATGGTACACTATGCATGGCGGATGTGCTCTATACCAAGGTTCATTGTTGATAGGGAATGGTGAAAGTGGAAAATAGGAAGGTGCACTATGTATATGCGAAATGCACGTTACCAGGATGCAAGGTGCATAGTGGAAGTACTTCGTACCAAGTTGAAATGTCCTTGGTGAATTGTGTAATCGCACCATACAACAGTTCACGGTGCATCGTGGAAGTGCATTATTCCAAGCTGCATAGTGCATAGTGCATGGTGGAAGTGCACCACACGATGCTGCACTGTATATAGTTAAAATGCAATATTCTAGTGTGCGCGGTGCAACGTCAAAGTGCACCGCACAAAGACGCATAGTGAAAAGCTGATGGAAGAAATGCACCAAAGCATGGTACACTATGCATGGTGGATGTGCTCTATACCAAGGTTCACTGTTCATATGGAACTGTTTTAGTGGAAAATAGCAATGTGCACCATGTATATGCGAAGTGCATTATACCAAGATGCAAGGTGCGTAGTGAATGTGTATTATACATAGGTGAACTGTCCCTGGTTCATGGTGTAATCGAAACATACCAAGGTTTACCGTACATCATGGAAGTGCATCATTCCAAGCTGCATAGTGCATAGTGCATGTTGGAAGCGCATCACACGATGCTTCACTGTGCATAGTGAAAATTCAGAATTCTAGTGTACACTGTGCATGTTGAAAGTGCATCGCACAAAGACGCATAGTGAAAAGCTGATGGAAGAAGTGCACCAACCCATGGTACACTATGCATGGTGGATGTGCTCTATACCAAGGTTCACTGTTGATAGGGAATGGTGAAAGTGGAAAATAGGAAGGTGCACTATGTATATGCGAAATGCACGTTACCAGGATGCAAGGTGCATAGTGGAAGTACTTCGTACCAAGGTTAAATGTCCTTAGTGCATCGTGTAATCGCAACATACCAATATTCACAGTGCATCGTGGAAGTGCATCATTCCAACCTGCATAGTGCATAGTGCATGGTGGAAGTGCACCACACGATGCTGCACTGTATATAGTGAAAATGCAATATTCTAGTGTGCACGTTGCATGTTGAAAGTGCACCGCACAAAGACGCAAAGTGAAAAGTTGATGGAAGAAGTGAACCAAACCATGGTACACTATGCATGGCGGATGTGCTCTATACCAAGGTTCACTGTTGATAGGGAATGGTGAAAGTGGAAAATAGGAAGGTGCACTATGTATATACGAAATGCACGTTACCAGGATGTAAGGTGCATAGTGGAAGTACTTCGTACCAAGGTGAAATGTCCTTGGTGAATTGTGTAATCGCACCATACAACAGTTCACCGTGCATCGTGGAAGTGCATTATTCCAAGCTGCATAGTGCATAGTGCATTGTGGAAGTGCACCACACGATGCTGCACTATATATAGTTAAAATGCAATATTTTAGTGTGCGCGGTGCAAGGTCAAAGTGCACCGCACAAAGACGCATAGTGAAAAGCTGATGGAAGAAATGCACGAAAGCATGGTACAGTATGCATGGTGGATGTGATCTATACCAAGGTTCACTGTTGATATGGAACTGTTTTAGTGGAAAATAGCAAAGTGCACCATGTATATGCGATGTGCACTGTACTAAGATGCAAGGTGCGTAGTGGAAGTGCATTATACATAGGTGAAATGTCCCTAGTGTATGGTGTAATCGCAACATACCAAGATTCACAGTGCATCGTGGAAATGCATCATTCCAAGCTGCATAGTGCATAGTGCATGGTGGAAGTACACCACACGATGCTGCACTGTATATAGTGAAAATGCAATATTCTAGTGTGCACGTTGCATGTTGAAAGTGCACCGCACAAAGACGCAAAGTGAAAAGTTGATGGAAGAAGTGCACCAAACCATGGTACACTATTCATGGCGGATGTGCTCTATACCAAGGTTCACTGTTGATAGGGAATGGTGAAAGTGGAAAATAGGAAGGTGCACTATGTATATGCGAAATGCACGTTACCATGATGTAAGGTGCATAGTGGAAGTACTTCATACCAAGGTGAAATGTCCTTGGTGAATTGTGTAATCGCACCATACAACAGTTCACTGTGCATCGTGGAAGTGCATTATTCCAAGCTGCATAGTGCATAGTGCATTGTGGAAGTGCACCACACGATGCTGCACTATATATAGTTAAAATGCAATATTCTAGTGTGCGCGGTGCAAGGTCAAAGTGCACCGCACAAAGACGCATAGTGAAAAGCTGATGGAAGAAATGCACGAAAGCATGGTACAGTATGCATGGTGGATGTGATCTATACCAAGGTTCACTTTTGATATGGAACTGTTTTAGTGGAAAATAGCAAAGTGCACCATGTATATGCGAAGTGCATTATACCAAGATGTTAGGTGCGTAGTGAATGTGTATTATACATAGGTGAAATGTCCCTGGTGCATGGTGTAATCGAAACATACCAAGGTTCACCGTACATCATGGAAGTGCATCATTCCAAGCTGCATAGTGCATAGTGCATGCTGGAAGCGCACCACAAGATGTTGCACTGTGCATAGTGAAAATTCACAATTCTAGTGTGCACTGTGCATGTTGAAAGTGCACCGCACAAAGACGCAAACTGAAAAGATGATGGAAGAAGTGCACTAAACCATGGTACACTATGCATGGTGGATGTGCTCTATACCAAGGTTCACCGTTGATAGGGAATGGTGAAAGTGGAAAATAGTAAGGTGCACCATTTATATGCGAAGTGCACTATACTAAGATGCAAGGTGCGTAGTGGAAGTGCATTATACATAGGTGAAATGTCCCTAGTGTATGGTGTAATCGCAACATACCAAGATTCACAGTGCATCGTGGAAGTGCATCATTCCAAGCTGCATAGTGCATAGTGCATGGTGGAAGTGCACCACACGATGCTGCACTGTATATAGTGAAAATGCAATATTCTAGTGTGCACGTTGCATGTTGAAAGTGCACCGCACAAAGACGCAAAGTGAAAAGTTGATGGAAGAAGTGAACCAAACCATGGTACACTATGCATGGCGGATGTGCTCTATACCAAGGTTCATTATTGATAAGGAATGGTGAAAGTGGAAAATAGGAAGGTGCACTATGTATATGCGAAATGCACGTTAGCAGGATTCAAGGTGCGTAGTGGAAGTACTTCCTACCAAGGTGAAATGTCCTTGGTGAATTGTGTAATCGCACCATACAACAGTTCACCGTGCATCGTGGAAGTGCATTATTCCAAGCTGCATAGTGCATAGTGCATGGTGGAAGTGCACCACACGATGCTGCACTGTATATAGTTATAATGCAATATTCTAGTGTGCGCGGTGCAAGGTTAAAGTGCACCGCACAAAGACGCATAGTGAAAAGCTGATGGAAGAAATGCACGAAAGCATGGTACAGTATGCATGGTGGATGTGATCTATACCAAGGTTCACTGTTGATATGGAACTGTTTTAGTGGAAAATAGCAAAGTGCACCGTGTATATGCGAAGTGCATTATACCAAGATGTTAGGTGCGTAGTGAATGTGTATTATACATAGGTGAAATGTCCCTGGTGCATGGTGTAATCGAAACATACCAAGTTTCATCGTACATCGTGGAAGTGCATCATTCCAAGCTGCATAGTGCATAGTGCATGCTGGAAGCGCACCACAAGATGTTGCACTGTGCATAGTGAAAATTCACAATTCTAGTGTGCACTGTGCATGTTGAAAGTGCACCGCACAAAGACGCAAGCGAAAAGATGATGGAAGAAGTGCACTAAACCATGGTACACTATGCATGGTGGATGTGCTCTATACCAAGGTTCACCGTTGATAGGGAATGGTGAAAGTGGAAAATAGTAAGGTGCACCATTTATATGCGAAGTGCACTATACTAAGATGCAAGGTGCGTAGTGGAAGTGCATTATACATAGGTGAAATGTCCCTAGTGTATGGTGTAATCGCAACATACCAAGATTCACGATGCATCGTGGAAGTGCATCATTCCAAGCCGCATAGTGCATAGTGCATGGTGGAAGTGCACCACACTATGCTGCACTGTATATAGTGAAAATGCAATATTCTAGTGTGCACGTTGCATGTTGAAAGTGCACCGCACAAAGACGCAAAGTGAAAAGTTGATGGAAGAAGTGAACCAAACCATGGTACACTATGCATGGCGGATGTGCTCTATACCAAGGTTCACTATTGATAAGGAATGGTGAAAGTGGAAAATAGGAAGGTGCACTATGTATATGCGAAATGCACGTTACCAGGATTCAAGGTGCGTAGTGGAAGTACTTCCTACCAAGGTGAAATGTCCTTGGTGAATTGTGTAATCGCACCATACAACGGTTCACCGTGCATCGTGGAAGTGCATTATTCCAAGCCGCATAGTGCATAGTGCATGGTGGAAGTGCACCACACGATGCTGCACTGTATATAGTTATAATGCAATATTCTAGTGTGCGCGGTGCAAGGTCAAAGTGCACCGCACAAAGACGCATAGTGAAAAGCTGATGGAAGAAATGCACCAAAGCATGGTACACTATGCATGGTGGATGTGCTCTATACCAAGGTTCACTGTTGATATGGAACTGTTTTAGTGGAAAATAACAAAGTGCACCATGTATATGCGAAGTGCATTATACCAAGATGCAAGGTGCGTAGTGAATGTGTATTATACATAGGTGAAATGTCCCTGGTGCATGGTGTAATCGAAACATACCAAGGTTCACCGTACATCGTGGAAGTGCATCATTCCAAGCTGCATAGTGCATAGTGCATGCTGGAAGCGCACCACACGATGCTGCACTGTGGATAGTGAAAATTCACAATTCTAGTGTGCACTGTGCATGTTGAAAGTGCACCGCACAAAGAAGCAAAGTGAAAAGATGATGGAAGAAGTTCACTAAACCATGGTACACTATGCATGGTGGATGTGCTCTATACCAAGGTTCACTATTGATAGGGAATGGTGAAAGTTGAAAATAGTAAGGTGCACCATGTATATGCGAAGTGCACTGTACTAAGATTCAAGGTGCGTAGTGGAAGTGCATTATACATAGGTGAAATGTCCCTGGTGCATGGTGTAATCGCAACATACCAAGATTCACAGTGCATCGTGGAAGTGCATCATTCCAAGCTGCATAGTGCATAGTGCATGGTGGAAGCGCACCACATGATGGTGCACTGTGCATGTTCAAAGTGCACCAAAGCATGGTACACTATGCATGGTGGATGTGCTCTATACCAAGGTTCACTATTGATATGGAATTGTATTAGTGGAAAATAGCAAAGTGCACCATGTATATGTGAAGTGCATTATACCAAGGTGCACTATGTATGTGCGAAGTACACTGTACCAAGATGCAAGGTGCATGGTGCGTAGTGGAAGTGCATCGTACCAAGGTAAAATGTGAGTGGTGCATGGTGTAATCGCACCATACCAAGGTTCACCGTCCATCGTGGAAGTGCATCATTCCACGCTGCCTAGTGCATTGTGCTTGGTGGAAATGAACCGCATGATGTTGCACTGTGCATAGTCAAAATCCATTATTGTAGTGTACATTGTGCATGTTGAAAAGGGATCGCACCAAGATGCAAAGGTGAAAGTTGATTGAAGAAGCGCACCAAACAACGGTACACTATGCATGGTGGATATGGTCTATACCAAGTTTCATGGGTTATAGTGAATGGTGAAAGTGAAAAATAGTAAGGTGCACATTGTATGTGCGAAGTGCACTATGCCAGGATACAAGGTGCATGGTGCGTATTGGAAGGGCATCGTACCAAGGTAAAATGTGACTGGTGCATGGTGTAATCGCACCATACAAAGGTTCACCGTGCATCATGAAAGTGCATCATTCTAAGTTGCATAGTGCATGGTGTATGGTGGAAGTGCACTACATGATGTTGCACTATGCATAGTAAAAATCCATTATTTTAGTGTACATTGTGCATGTTGAAAGAGAATCGCACCAAGACGCAGAGTTCATAGTTGATGGAAGAAGCGCACCAAACCTTGGTACACTATACATGGTGAATATGCTCTATACCAAGGTTCACGGTTGATACTGAATGGTGAAAGTGGAAACTAGCAAGGTGCACTATGTATGTGCGAAGTGCCTTGTAACAAGATGTAAGGTGCGTGGTTCATAGTGGAAGTGCATCCTACCAAGGTAAACTGTGACTAGTGCATGGTGTAATCGCAACATACCACGGTTCACCGTGCATCATCGAAGTGCATCATTCCAAGCTACATAGTGCATGGTCAAAGTGCACCACATAATGTTGCACTGTGCACAGTCAAAATCCATTATTGTAGTGTACATTATGCATGTTGAAAAAGAATCGCACCAAGATGCAAACTGCATAGTTGATGAAAGAAGCGCACCAACAAACAGTACACTATGCATGGTTGATATACTCTATACCAAGGTTCACGGGATATAGAGAATGGTGAAAGTGGAAAATAGCAAGGTGCACTATGTATGTGCGAAGTGCATTGTACCAAGATGCAAGGTGCATGGTGCGTAGTTGTAGTGCATCGTACCAAGGTAAAATGTGATTGGTGCATGGTGTAATCACACCAGACCAAGGTGCACCGTCCATCGTGGAAGTTCATGTATGTGCGAAGTGCACTATACCAAGATTCAAGGTGCATGGTGCATAGTGGAAGTGCATCGTACCAAGGTAAAATATGACTGGTGCATGGTGTAATCGCACCTTACACAGGTTCACCGTCCATCGTGGGAGTTCATCATTCCAAGCTACATAGTGCATAGTGCACCACATGATGTGGCACTGTACATAGTGCATCGTGGAAGTGCACCACATGATGTTGCACTATGCATAGTGAAAATCCATTATTATAATGTACATTGTGTATTTTGAAAGAGAATCGCACCAAGAAGCAAAGTGCATAGTCGATGGAAGAAGCGCACCAAACCACGGTACACCATGCATGGTGGATATGCTCTATACCAAGGTTCACGGGTTGTAGTGAATGGTGAATGTGGAAAATAGCAAGGTGCACTATGTATGTGCGAAGTGCACTATACCAAGATGCAAGGTGCATGGTGCGTAGTTGAAGTACATCGTATCAAGATAAAATGTGATTGGTGCATGGTGTAATCGCACCATACCAAGGTTCACCGTGCATTATGGAAGTTCAACATTCTAAGCTACATAGTGCATGGTCAAAGTGCACCACATAATGTTGCACTGTGCACGGTCCCAAATCCATTATTGTAGTGTACATTATGCATGTCGAAAAAGAATCGCACCAAGATGCAAACCGCATAGTTGATGAAAGAAGCGCACCAACAAACAGTACACTATGCATGGTTGATATACTCTATACCAAGGTTCACGGGGTATAGAGAATGGTGAAAGTGGAAAATAGCAAGGTGCACTATGTATGTGCGAAGTGCACTGTACCAAGATGCAAGGTGCATGGTGCGTAGTTGTAGTGCATCGTACCAAGGTAAAATGTGATTGGTGCATGGTGTAATCACACCAGACCAAGGTTCACCGTCCATCGTGGAAGTTCATGTATGTGCGAAGTGCACTATACCAAGATTCAAGGTGCATGGTGCGTAGTGGAAGTGCATCGTACCAAGGTAAAATATGACTGGTGCATGGTGTAATCGCACCATACAAAGGTTCACCGTGCATCATGAAAGTGCATCATTCTAAGTTGCATAGTGCATGGTGTATGGTGGAAGTGCACTACATGATGTTGCACTATGCATAGTAAAAGTCCATTATTTTAGTGTACATTGTGCATGTTGAAAGAGAATCGCACCAAGACGCAGAGTTCATAGTTGATGGAAGAAGCGCACCAAACCTTGGTACACTATACATGGTGAATATGCTCTATACCAAGGTTCACGGTTGATACTGAATGGTGAAAGTGGAAACTAGCAAGGTGCACTATGTATGTGCGAAGTGCACTGTAACAAGATGTAAGGTGCGTGGTTCATAGTGGAAGTGCATCCTACCAAGGTAAACTGTGACTAGTGCATGGTGTAATCGCAACATACCACGGTTCACCGTGCATCATCGAAGTGCATCATTCCAAGCTACATAGTGCATGGTGGAAGTGCACCACATGATGTTGCACTGTGCATAGTCAAAACCCATTATTGTAATGTACATTGTGCATTTTGAAAGAGAATCGCACCAACACGCAAAGTGCATAGTTGATGGAAGAAGCGTACCAAACCACGGTACACTATGCATGGTGGATATGCTCTATACCAAGGTTCACGGGTTATAGTGAATGGTGAAAGTGGAAAATAGCAAGGTGCACTATGTATGTGCGAAGTGCACTATACCAAGATGCAAGGTGCATGGTGCGTAGTTGAAGTACATCATATCAAGATAAAATGTGATTGGTGCATGGTGTAATCGCACCATACCAAGGTTCACCGTGCATTATGGAAGTTCAACATTCTAAGCTACATAGTGCATGGTCAAAGTGCACCACATAATGTTGCACGTGCACGATCAAAATCCATTATTGTAGTGTACATTATGCATGTTGAAAAAGAATCGCACCAAGATGCAAACTGCATAGTTGATGAAAGAAGCGCACCAACAAACAGTACACTATGCATGGTTGATATACTCTATACCAAGGTTCACGGGATATAGAGAATGGTGAAAGTGGAAAATAGCAAGGTGCACTATGTATGTGCGAAGTGCATTGTACCAAGATGCAAGGTGCATGGTGCGTAGTTGTAGTGCATCGTACCAAGGTAAAATGTGATTGGTGCATGGTGTAATCACACCAGACCAAGGTGCACCGTCCATCGTGGAAGTTCATGTATGTGCGAAGTGCACTATACCAAGATTCAAGGTGCATGGTGCGTAGTGGAAGTGCATCGTACCAAGGTAAAATATGACTGGTGCATGGTGTAATCGCACCTTACACGGAGTTCACCGTCCATCGTGGGAGTTCATCATTCCAAGCTACATAGTGCATAGTGCACCACATGATGTGGCACTGTACATAGTGCATCGTGGAAGTGCACCACATGATGTTGCACTATGCATAGTGAAAATCCATTATTATAATGTACATTGTGTATTTTGAAAGAGAATCACACCAAGAAGCAAAGTGCATAGTTGATGGAAGAAGCGCACCAAACCACGGTACACCATGCATGGTGGATATGCTCTATACCAAGGTTCACGGGTTGTAGTGAATGGTGAAAGTGGAAAATAGCAAGGTGCACTATGTATGTGCGAAGTGCACTATACCAAGATGCAAGGTGCATGGTGCGTAGTTGAAGTACATCGTATCAAGATAAAATGTGATTGGTGCATGGTGTAATCGCACCATACCAAGGTTCACCGTGCATTATGGAAGTTCAACATTCTAAGCTACATAGTGCATGGTCAAAGTGCACCACATAATGTTGCACTGTGCACAGTCCAAATCCATTATTGTAGTGTACATTATGCATGTCGAAAAAGAATCGCACCAAGATGCAAACTGCATAGTTGATGAAAGAAGCGCACCAACAAACAGTACACTATGCATGGTTGATATACTCTATACCAAGGTTCACGGGGTATAGAGAATGGTGAAAGTGGAAAATAGCAAGGTGCACTATGTATGTGCGAAGTGCACTGTACCAAGATGCAAGGTGCATGGTGCGTAGTTGTACTGCATCGTACCAAGGTAAAATGTGATTGGTGCATGGTGTAATCACACCAGACCAAGGTTCACCGTCCATCATGGAAGTTCATGTATGTGCGAAGTGCACTATACCAAGATTCAAGGTGCATGGTGCGTAGTGGAAGTGCATCGTACCAAGGTAAAATGTGGCCGGTGCATGGTGTAATCGCACCATACACAGGTTCACCGTCAATCGTGGGAGTTCATCATTGCAAGCTACATAGTGCATAGTGCACCACATGATGTTGCACTGTACATAGTGCATCGTGGAAGTGCACCACATGATGTTGCACTGTGCATAGTGAATATCCATTATTATAATGTACATTGTGTATTTTGAAAGAGAATCGCACCAAGACGAAAAGTGCATAGTTAATGGAAGAAGCGCACCAAACCACGGTACACCATGCATGGTGGATATGCTCTATACCAAGGTTCACAGGTTATAGTGAATGGTGAAAGTGGAAAATAATAAGGTGCGCATTGTATGTGCGAAGTGCACTGTACCAAAATGCAAGGTGCATGGTGCGTAGTGGAAGTGCATCATACCAACGTAAAATCTGATTGGTGCATGGTGCGTAGTGGAAGTGCATCATACCAACGTAAAATCTGATTGGTGCACGGTGTAATTGCACCATACCAAGTTTCACCGTCCATCGTGGAAGTGCAACATCCCAAGCTACATAGTGCATGGTCAAAGTGCACCACATAATGTTGCACTGTGCACTGTCAAAATCCATTACTGTAGTGTACATTATGCATGTTGAAAAAGAATCGCACCAAGCGGCAAAATGCGTAGTTGATAGAAGAAGTGCACAAAACCACGGTACACTATGCATGGTGGATATGCTCTATACCAAGGTTTACGGTTGATAGTGAATACTGAAAGTGGAAAATAGCAAGGTGCACTCTGTATGTGCGAAGTGCACTATACTAAGATGTATGGTGCATGTGCGTAGTGGAAGTGCATCGTACCAATGTAAAATGTGACCGGTGCATGGTGTAATCGCACCATACCAAGGTTCACCGTGCATTGTGGAAGTGTATCGTTCCAAGCTGTATAGTGCATGGTGCATGGTCGAAGTCAACCACATGATGTTGCACTATGCATAGTAAAAATCCATTATTGTAGTGTACATTGTGCATGTTGAAAGAGAATCGCACCAAGACTCAAAGTTCAAAGTTGATGGAAGAAGCGCACAAAACCACGGTGCACTATGCATGGTGGATATGCTTTAGACCAAGGTTCACGATTGATAGTGAATGGTGAAAGTAGAAAATAGCAAGGTGCACTATGTATGTGCGAAGTGCACTATACCAAGATGCAAGGTGCATGGTGCGTAGTTGAAGTACATCGTATCAAGAGAAAATGTGATTGGTGCATGGTGTAATCGCACCATACCAAGGTTCACCGTGCATTATGGAAGTTCATCATTCTAAGCTACATAGTGCATGGTCAAAGTGCACCACATAATGTTGCACTATGCACAGTCAAAATCCATTATTGTAGTGTACATTATGCATGTTGAAAAAGAATCGCACCAAGATGCAAACTGCATAGTTGATGAAAGAAGCGCACCAACAAACAGTACACTATGCATGGTTGATATACTCTATACCAAGGTTCACGGGGTATAGAGAATGGTGAAAGTGGAAAATAGCAAGGTGCACTATGTATGTGCGAAGTGCACCGTACCAAGATGCAAGGTGCATGGTGCGTAGTTGTAGTGCATCGTACCAAGGTAAAATGTGATTGGTGCATGGTGTAATCACACCAGACCAAGGTTCACCGTCCATCGTGGAAGTTCATGTATGTGCGAAGTGCACTATACCAAGATTCAAGGTGCATGGTGCGTAGTGGAAGTGCATCGTACCAAGGTAAAATGTGACTGGTGCATGGTGTAATCGCACCATACACAGGTTCACCGTCCATCGTGGGAGTTCATCATTCCAAGCTACATAGTGCATAGTGCACCACATGATGTTGCACTGTACATAGTGCATCGTGGAAGTGCACCACATGATGTTGCACTGTGCATAGTGAAAATCCATTATTATAATGTACATTGTGTATTTTGAAAGAGAATCGCACCAAGACGCAAAGTGCATAGTTGATGGAAGAAGCGCACCAAACCACGGTACACCATGCATGGTGGATATGCTCTATACCAAGGTTCACAGGTTATAGTGAATGGTGAAAGTGGAAAATAATAAGGTGCGCATTGTATGTGCGAAGTGCACTGTACCAAAATGCAAGGTGCATGGTGCGTAGTGGAAGTGCATCATACCAACGTAAAATCTGATTGGTGCACGGTGTAATTGCACCATACCAAGTTTCACCGTCCATCGTGGAAGTGCAACATCCCAAGCTACATAGTGCATGGTCAAAGTGCACCACATAATGTTGCACTGTGCACTGTCAAAATCCATTATTGTAGTGTACATTATGCATGTTGAAAAAGAATCGCACCAAGAGGAAAAATGCATAGTTGATAGAAGAAGCGCACAAAACCACGGTACACTATGCATGGTGGATATGCTCTATACCAAGGTTTACGATTGATAGTGAATAGTGAAAGTCGAAAATAGTAAGGTGCACTATGTATGTGGGAAGTGCACTATACCAAGATGTAAGGTACATGGTGCGTAGTGGAAGTGTATCGTACCAATGTAAAATCTGACCAGTGCATGGTATAATCGCACCATACCAAGGTACAACGTGCATTGTGGAAGTGTATCATTCCAAGCTGTATAGTACATGGTGTATGGTGGAAGTGAACCACATGATGTTGCACTATGCATAGTCAAAATCCATTATTGTAGTGTACATTCTGCATGTTGAAAGAGAATCGCACCAAGACTCAAAGTTCAAAGTTGATGGAACATGCGCACCAAACCATGGTACACTATGCATGGTGGATATGATTTAGACCAAGGTTCACGATTTATAGTGAATGGTGAATGTAGAAAATAGCAAGGTGCAGTATGTATGTGCGAAGTCCACTGTACCAAGATGCAAGGTGCATGGTGCGTAGTTGAAGTGCATCGTACCAAGGTAAAATGTGATTGGTGCATGGTGTAATCGCACCATACCAAGGTACACCGTGCATTGTGGAAGTTCAACATTCCAAGCTACATAGTGCATGGTCAAAATGCACCACATAATGTTGCACTGTGCACTGTCAAAATCCATTATTGTAGTGTACATTATGCATGTTGAAAAAGAATAGCACCAAGAAGCAAAATGCATAGTTGATAGAAGAAGCGCACCAAACCACAGTACACTATGCATGGTGGATATGCTCTATACCAAGGTTTACGGTTGATAGTGAATACTGAAAGTGGAAAATAGCAAGGTGCACTCTGTATGTTCGAAGTGCACTATACTAAGATGTATGGTGCATGGTGCGTAGTGGAAGTGCATCGTACCAATGTAAAATGTGACCGGTGCATGGTGTAATCGCACCATACGAAGGTTCACTGTACATTGTGGAAGTGTATCATTCCAAGCTGTATAGTGCATGGTGCATGGTCGAAGTCAACCACATGATGTTGCACTATGCATAGTAAAAATCCATTATTGTAGTGTACATTGTGCATGTTGAAAGAGAATCGCACCAAGACTCAAAGTTGAAAATTGATGGAAGAAGCGCACAAAACCACGGTACACTATGCATGGTGGATATGCTTTAGACCAAGGTTCACGATTGATAGTGAATGGTGAAAGTAGAAAATAGCAAGGTGCACTATGTATGTGCGAAGTGCACTATACCAAGATGAAGGTGCATGGTGCGTAGTTGAAGTGCATCGTACCAAGGTAAAATGTGATTGGTACATGGTGTAATCGCACCATACCAAGGTACACCATGCATTGTGGAAGTTCAACATTCCAAGCTACATAGTGCATGGTCAAAGTGCACCACATAATGTTGCACTGTGCACTGTCAAAATCCATTATTGTAGTGTACATTATGCATGTTGAAAAATAATCGCACCAAGACGCAAAAAGCATAGTTGATAGAAGAAGCGCACCAAACCACGGTACACTATGCATGGTGGATATGCTCTATACCAAGGTTTACGGTTGATAGTGAATAGTGAAAGTCGAAAATAGTAAGGTGCACTATGTATGTGGGAAGTGCACTATACCAAGATGTAAGGTACATGGTGCGTAGTGGAAGTGCATCGTACCAATGTAAAATGTGACCAGTGCATGGTATAATCGCACCATACCAAGGTACAACGTGCATTGTGGAAGTGTATCATTCCAAGCTGTATAGTCCATGGTGTATGGTGGAAGTGAACCACATGATGTTGCACTATGCATAGTCAAAATCCATTATTGTAGTGTACATTCTGCATGTTGAAAGAGAATCGCACCAAGACTCAAAGTTCAAAGTTGATGGAATATGCGCACCAAACCACGGTACACTATGCATGGTGGATATGCTTTAGACCAAGGTTCACGATTGATAGTGAATGGTGAAAGTAGAAAATAGCAAGGTGCACTATGTATGTGCGAAGTGCACTATACCAAGATGAAGGTGCATGGTGCGTAGTTGAAGTGCATCGTACCAAGGTAAAATGTGATTGGTACATGGTGTAATCGCACCATACCATGGTACACCATGCATTATGGAAGTTCAACATTCCAAGCTACATAGTTCATGGTCAAAGTGCACCACATAATGTTGCACTGTGCACTGTCAAAATCCATTATTGTAGTGTACATTATGCATGTTGAAAAAGAATAGCACCAAGAAGCAAAATGCATAGTTGATAGAAGAAGCGCACCAATCCACGGTACACTATGCATGGTGGATATGCTCTATACCATGGTTTACGGTTTATATTGAATACTGAAAGTGGAAAATAGCAAGGTGCACTGTGTATGTGCGAAGTGCACTATACTAATATGTATGGTGCATGGTGCGTAGTGGAAGTGCATCGTACCAATGTAAAATGTGACCGGTGCATGGTGTAATCGCACCATACGAAGGTTCACTGTGCATTGTGGAAGTGTATCATTCCAAGCTGTATAGTGCATGGTACATGGTCGAAGTCAACCACATGATGTTGCACTATGCATAGTAAAAATCCATTATTGTAGTGTACATTGTGCATGTTGAAAGAGAATCGCACCAAGACTCAAAGTTCAAAATTGATGGAAGAAGCGCACAAAACCACGGTACACCATGCATTGTGGAAGTTCAACATTCCAAGCTACATAGTGCATGGTCAAAGTGCACCACATAATGTTGCACTGTGCACTGTCAAAATCCATTATTGTAGTGTACATTATGCATGTTGAAAAATAATCGCACCAAGACGCAAAAAGCATAGTTGATAGAAGAAGCGCACCAAACCACGGTACACTATGCATGGTGGATATGCTCTATACCAAGGTTTACGGTTGATAGTGAATAGTGAAAGTCGAAAATAGTAAGGTGCACTATGTATGTGGGAAGTGCACTATACCAAGATGTAAGGTGCATGGTGCGTAGTGGAAGTGCATCTTACCAATGTAAAATGTGACCAGTGCATGGTATAATCGCACCATACCAAGGTACAACGTGCATAGTGGAAGTGTATAATTCCAAGCTGTATAGTGCATGGTGTATGGTGGAAGTGAACCACATGATGTTGCACTATGGATAGTCAAAATCCGTTATTGTAGTGTACATTGTGTATGTTGAAAGAGAGTCGCACCAGGACGCAAAGTTCAAAGTTGATGGAAGAAGCGCACCAATCCACGGTACACTATGCATGGTGGATATGCTTTAGACCAAGGTTCACGATTGATAGTGAATGGTGAAAGTAGAAAATAGCAAGGTGCACTATGTATGTGCGAAGTGCACTATACCAAGATGCAAGGTGCATGGTGCGTAGTTGAAGTCCATCGTACCAAGGTAAAATGTGATTGGTACATGGTGTAATCGCACCATACCAAGGTACACCATGGATTTTGGAAGTTCAACATTCCAAGCTACATAGTGCATGGTCAAAGTGCACCACATAATGTTGCACTGTGCACTGTCAAAATCCATTATTGTAGTGTACATTATGCATGTTGAAAAAGAATCGCACCAAGACGCAAAAAGCATAGTTGATAGAAGAAGCGCACCAAACCACGGTACACTATGCATGGTGGATATGCTCTATACCAAGGTTTACGGTTGATAGTGAATAGTGAAAGTCGAAAATAGTAAGGTGCACTATGTATGTGGGAAGTGCACTATACCAAGATGTAAAGTGCATGGTGCGTAGTGGAAGTGCATCGTACCAATGTAAAATGTGACCAGTGCATGGTGTAATCGCACCATACCAAGGTTCACCCTGCATTGTGGAAGTGTATCATTCCAAGCTGTATAGTGCATGGTGCATGGTCGAAGTCAACCACATGATGTTGCACTATGCATAGTAAAATCCATTATTGTAGTGTACATTGTGCATGTTGAAAGAGAATCGCACCAAGACTCAAAGTTCAAAGTTGATGGAAGAAGCACACAAAACCACGGTACACTATGCATGGCGGATATGCTTTAGACCAAGGTTCACGATTGATAGTGAATGGTGAAATTAGAAAATAGCAAGGTGCACTATGTATATGCGAAGTGCACTATACCAAGATGAAGGTTCATGGTGCGTAGTTGAAGTCCATCGTACCAAGGTAAAATGTGATTGGTACATGGTGTAATCGCACCATACCAAGGTACACCATGGATTTTGGAAGTTCAACATTCCAAGCTACATAGTGCATGGTCAAAGTGCACCACATAATGTTGCACTGTGCACTGTCAAAATCCATTATTGTAGTGTACATTATGCATGTTGAAAAAGAATCGCACCAAGACGCAAAAAGCATAGTTGATAGAAGAAGCGCACCAAACCACGGTACACTATGCATGGTGGATATGCTCTATACCAAGGTTTACGGTTGATAGTGAATAGTGAAAGTCGAAAATAGTAAGGTGCACTATGTATGTGGGAAGTGCACTATACCAAGATGTAAGGTGCATGGTGCGTAGTGGAAGTGCATCGTACCAATGTAAAATGTGACCAGTGCATGGTGTAATCGCACCATACCAAGGTTCACCCTGCATTGTGGAAGTGTATCATTCCAAGCTGTATAGTGCATGGTGCATGGTCGAAGTCAACCACATGATGTTGCACTATGCATAGTAAAATCCATTATTGTAGTGTACATTGTGCATGTTGAAAGAGAATCGCACCAAGACTCAAAGTTCAAAGTTGATGGAAGAAGCACACAAAACCACGGTACACTATGCATGGCGGATATGCTTTAGACCAAGGTTCACGATTGATAGTGAATGGTGAAATTAGAAAATAGCAAGGTGCACTATGTATGTGCGAAGTGCACTATACCAAGATGAAGGTTCATGGTGCGTAGTTGAAGTCCATCGTACCAAGGTAAAATGTGATTGGTACATGGTGTAATCGCACCATACCAAGGTACACCATGCATTGTGGAAGTTCAACATTCCAAGCTACATAGTGCATGGTCAAAGTGCACCACATAATGTTGCACTGTGCACTGTCAAAATCCATTATTGTAGTGTACATTATGCATGTTGAAAAAGAATCGCACCAAGACGCAAAAAGCATAGTTGATAGAAGAAGCGCACCAAACCACGGTACACTATGCATGGTGGATATGCTCTATACCAAGGTTTACGGTTGATAGTGAATAGTGAATGTCGAAAATAGTAAGGTGCACTATGTATGTGGGAAGTGCACTATACCAAGATGTAAGGTACATGGTGCGTAGTGGAAGTGCATCGTACCAATGTAAAATGTGACCAGTGCATGGTATAATCGCACCATACCAAGGTACAACGTGCATTGTGGAAGTGTATCATTCCAAGCTGTATAGTGCATGGTGTATGGTGGAAGTGAACCACATGATGTTGCACTATGCATAGTCAAAATCCATTATTGTAGTGTACATTCTGCATGTTGAAAGAGAATCGGACCAAGACTCAAAGTTCAAAGTTGATGGAAGATGCGCACCAAACCACGGTACACTATGCATGGTGGATATGCTCTATACCAAGGTTTACGGTTGATAGTGAATAGTGAAAGTCGAAAATAGTAAGGTGCACTATGTATGTGGGAAGTGCACTATACCAAGATGTAAGGTACATGGTGCGTAGTGGAAGTGCATCGTACCAATGTAAAATGTGACCAGTACATGGTATAATCGCACCATACCAAGGTACAACGTGCATTGTGGAAGTGTATCATTCCAAGCTGTATAGTGCATGGTGTATGGTGGAAGTGAACCACATGATGTTGCACTATGCATAGTCAAAATCCATTATTGTAGTGTACATTCTGCATGTTGAAAGAGAATCGCACCAAGACTCAAAGTTCAAAGTTGATGGAAGATGCGCACCAAACCACGGTACACTATGGATGGTGGATATGCTTTAGACCAAGGTTCACGATTAATAGTGAATGGTGAATGTAGAAAATAGCAAGGTGCAGTATGTATGTGCGAAGTGCACCGTACCAAGATGCAAGGTGCATGGTGCGTAGTTGAAGTGCATCGTACCAAGGTAAAATGTGATTGGTGCATGGTGTAATCGCACCATACCAAGGTACACCGTGCATTGTGGAAGTTCAACATTCCAAGCTACATAGTGCATGGTCAAAGTGCACCACATAATGTTGCACTGTGCACTGTCAAAATCCATTATTGTAGTGTACATTATGCATGTTGAAAAAGAATAGCACCAAGAAGCAAAATGCATAGTTGATAGAAGAAGCGCACCAAACCACGGTACACTATGCATGGTGGATATGCTTTATACCAAGGTTTACGGTTGATAGTGAATAGTGAAAGTGGAAAATAGCAAGGTGCACTCTGTATGTGCGAAGTGCACTATACTAAGATGTATGGTGCATGGTGCGTAGTGGAAGTGCATCGTACCAATGTAAAATGTGACCGGTGCATGGTGTAATCGCACCATACCAAGGTTCACCGTGCATTGTGGAAGTGTATCATTCCAAGCTGTATAGTGCATGCTGCATGGTCGAAGTCAACCACATGATGTTGCACTATGCATAGTAAAAATCCATTATTGTAGTGTACATTGTGCATGTTGAAAGAGAATCGCACCAAGACTCAAAGTTCAAAGTTGATGGAAGAAGCGCACCAAACCACGGTACACTATGCATGGTGGATATGCTTTAGACCAATGTTCACGATTGATAGTGCATGGTGAAAGTAGAAAATAGCAAGGTGCACTATGTATGTGCGAAGTGCACTATACCAAGATGCAAGGTGCATGGTGCGTAGTTGAAGTGCATCGTACCAAGGTAAAATGTGATTGGTGCATGGTGTAATCGCACCATACCAAGGTACACCGTGCATTGTGGAAGTTCAACATTCCAAGCTACATAGTGCATGGTCAAAGTGCACCACATAATGTTGCACTGTGCACTGTCAAAATCCATTATTGTAGTGTACATTATGCATGTTGAAAAAGAATAGCACCAAGAAGCAAAATGCATAGTTGATAGAAGAAGCGCACCAAACCACGGTACACTATGCATGGTGGATATGCTCTATACCAAGGTTTACGGTTGATAGTGAATAGTGAATGTCGAAAATAGTAAGGTGCACTATGTATGTGGGAAGTGCACTATACCAAGATGTAAGGTACATGGTGCGTAGTGGAAGTGCATCGTACCAATGTAAAATGTGACCAGTGCATGGTATAATCGCACCATACCAAGGTACAACGTGCATTGTGGAAGTGTATCATTCCAAGCTGTATAGTGCATGGTGTATGGTGGAAGTGAACCACATGATGTTGCACTATGCATAGTCAAAATCCATTATTGTAGTGTACATTCTGCATGTTGAAAGAGAATCGGACCAAGACTCAAAGTTCAAAGTTGATGGAAGATGCGCACCAAACCACGGTACACTATGCATGGTGGATATGCTCTATACCAAGGTTTACGGTTGATAGTGAATAGTGAAAGTCGAAAATAGTAAGGTGCACTATGTATGTGGGAAGTGCACTATACCAAGATCTAAGGTACATGGTGCGTAGTGGAAGTGCATCGTACCAATGTAAAATGTGACCAGTACATGGTATAATCGCACCATACCAAGGTACAACGTGCATTGTGGAAGTGTATCATTCCAAGTCGTATAGTGCATGGTGTATGGTGGAAGTGAACCACATGATGTTGCACTATGCATAGTCAAAATCCATTATTGTAGTGTACATTCTGCATGTTGAAAGAGAATCGCACCAAGACTCAAAGTTCAAAGTTGATGGAAGATGCGCACCAAACCACGGTACACTATGGATGGTGGATATGCTTTAGACCATGGTTCACGATTAATAGTGAATGGTGAATGTAGAAAATAGCAAGGTGCAGTATGTATGTGCGAAGTGCACTGTACCAAGATGCAAGGTGCATGGTGCGTAGTTGAAGTGCATCGTACCAAGGTAAAATGTGATTGGTGCATGGTGTAATCGCACCATACCAAGGTACACCGTGCATTGTGGAAGTTCAACATTCCAAGCTACATAGTGCATAGTCAAAGTGCACCACATAATGTTGCACTGTGCACTGTCAAAATCCATTATTGTAGTGTACATTATGCATGTTGAAAAAGAATAGCACCAAGAAGCAAAATGCATGGTTGATAGAAGAAGCGCACCAAACCACGGTACACTATGCATGGTGGATATGCTTTATACCAAGGTTTACGGTTGATAGTGAATAGTGAAAGTGGAAAATAGCAAGGTGCACTCTGTATGTGCGAAGTGCACTATACTAAGATGTATGGTGCATGGTGCGTAGTGGAAGTGCATCGTACCAATGTAAAATGTGATCGGTGCATGGTGTAATCGCACCATACCAAGGTTCACCGTGCATTGTGGAAGTGTATCATTCCAAGCTGTATAGTGCATGCTGCATGGTCGAAGTCAACCACATGATGTTGCACTATGCATAGTAAAAATCCATTATTGTAGTGTACATTGTGCATGTTGAAAAAGAATCGCACCAAGACTCAAAGTTCAAAGTTGATGGAAGAAGCGCACCAAACCACGGTACACTATGCATGGTGGATATGCTTTAGACCAATGTTCACGATTGATAGTGCATGGTGAAAGTAGAAAATAGCAAGGTGCACTAAGTATGTGCGAAGTGCACTATACCAAGATAAAGGTGCATGGTGCGTAGTTGAAGTGCATCGTACCAAAGTAAAATGTGATTGGTACATGGTGTAATCGCACCATACCATGGTACACCATGCATTGTTGAAGTTCAACATTCCAAGCTACATAGCGCATGGTCAAAGTGCACCACATAATGTTGCACTGTGCACTGTCAAAATCCATTATTGTAGTGTACATTATGCATGTTGAAAAAGAATCGCACCAAGACGCAAAAAGCATAGTTGATAGAAGAAGCGCACCAAACCACGGTACACTATGCATGGTGGATATGCTCTATACCAAGGTTTACGGTTGATAGTGAATAGTGAAAGTCGAAAATAGTAAGGTGCACTATGTATGTGGAAAGTGCACTATACCAAGATGTAAGGTCCATGGTGCGTAGTGGAAGTGCATCGTACCAATGAAAAATGTGACCAGTGCATGGTATAATCGCACCATACCAAGGTACAACGTGCATTGTGGAAGTGTATCATTCCAAGCTGTATAGTGCATGGTGTATGGTGGAAGTGAACCACATGATGTTGCACTATGCATAGTCAAAATCCATTATTGTAGTGTACATTGTGCATGTTGAAAGAGAATAGCACCAAGACTCAAAGTTCAAAGTTGATGGAAGATGCGCACCAAACCACGGTACACCATGCATGGTGGATATGCTTTAGACCAAGGTTCACGATTGATAGTGAATGGTGAATGTAGAAAATAGCAAGGTGCAGTATGTATGTGCGAAGTGCACTGTACCAAGATGCAAGGTGCATGGTGCGTAGTTGAAGTGCATCGTACCAAGGTAAAATGTGATTGGTGCATGGTGTAATCGCACCATACCAAGGTACACCGTGCATTGTGGAAGTTCAACATTCCAAGCTACATAGTGCATGGTCAAAGTGCACCACATAATGTTGCACCGTGCATCGTCAAAATCCATTATTGTAGTGTACATTATGCATGTTGAAAAAGAATAGCACCAAGAAGCAAAATGCATAGTTGATAGAAGAAGCGCACCAAACCACGGTACACTATGCATGGTGGATATGCTTTATACCAAGGTTTACGGTTGATAGTGAATAGTGAAAGTGGAAAATAGCAAGGTGCACTATGTATGTGCGAAGTGCACTATACTAAGATGTATGGTGCATGGTGCGTAGTGGAAGTGCATCGTACCAATGTAAAATGTGACCGGTGCATGGTGTAATCGCACCATACCAAGGCTCACCGTGCATTGTGGAAGTGTATCATTCCAAGCTGTATAGTGCAATGTGCATGGTGGAAGTCAACCACATGATGTTTCACTATGCATAGAAAAAATGCATTATTGTAGTGTACATTGTGCATGTTGAAAGAGAATCGCACCAAGACTCAAAGTTCAAAGTTGATGGAAGATGCGCACCAAACCACGGTACACTATGCATGATGGATATGCTTTAGACTAAGGTTCACGATTGATAGTGAATGGTGAATGTAGAAAATAGCAAGGTGCAGTATGTATGTGCGAAGTGCACTGTACCAAGATGCAAGGTGCATGGTGCGTAGTTGAAGTGCATCGTACCAAGGTAAAATGTGATTGGTGCATGGTGTAACCGCACCATACCAAGGTACACCGTGCATTGTGGAAGTTCAACATTCCAAGCTACATAGTGCATGGTCAAAGTGCACCACATAATGTTGCACTGTGCACTGTCAAAATCCATTATTGTAGTGTACATTATGCATGTTGAAAAAGAATCGCACCAAGAAGCAAAATGCATAATTGATAGAAGAAGCGCACCAAACCACGATACACTATGCATGGTGGATATGCTCTATACCAAGGTTTACGGTTTATAGTGAATAGTGAAAGTGGAAAATAGCAAGGTGCACTCTGTATGTGCCAAGTGCACTATACTAAGATGTATGGTGCATGGTGCGTAGTGGAAGTGCATCGTACCAATGTAAAATGTGACCGGTGCATGGTGTAATCGCACCATACCAAGGCTCACCGTGCATTGTGGAAGTGTATCATTCCAAGCTGTATAGTGCATGGTGCATGGTGGAAGTCAACCACATGATGTTGCACTATGCATAGTAAAAATCCATTATTGTAGTGTACATTGTTCATGTTGAAAGAGAATCGCACCAAGACTCAAAGTTCAAAGTTGATGGAAGAAGCGCACCAAACCACGGTACACTATGCATGGTGGATATGCTTTAGACCAAGGTTCACGATTGATAGAGAATAGTGAAAGTAGAAAATAGCAAGGTGCACTATGTATGTGCGAAGTTCACTATACCAAGATGAAGGTGCATGGTGCGTAGTTGAAGTGCATCGTACCAAGGTAAAATGTGATTGGTACATGGTGTAATCGCACCATACCATGGCACACCATGCATTGTGGAAGTTCAACATTCCAAGCTACATAGTGCATGGTCAAAGTGCACCACATAATGTTGCACTGTGCACTGTCAAAATCCATTATTGTAGTGTACATTATGCATGTTGAAAAAGAATCGCACCAAGACGCAAAAAGCATAGTTGATAGAAGAAGCGCACCAAACCACGGTACACTATGCATGGTGGATATGCTCTATACCAAGGTTTACGGTTGATAGTGAATAGTGAAAGTCGAAAATAGTAAGGTGCACTATGTATGTGGGAAGTGCACTATACCAAGATGTATGGTGCATGGTGCGTAGTGGAAGTGCATCGTACCAATGTAAAATGTGACCAGTGCATGGTATAATCGCACCATACCAAGGTACAACGTGCATTGTGGAAGTGTATCATTCCAAGCTGTATAGTGCATGGTGTATGGTGGAAGTGAACCACCTGATGTTGCACTATGGATAGTCAAAATCCGTTATTATAGTGTACATTGTGCATATTGAAAGAGAGTCGCACCAAGACGCAAAGTTCAAAGTTGATGGAAGCAGCGCACCAATCCACGGTACACTATGCATGGTGGATATGCTTTAGACCAAGGTTCACGATTGATAGTGAATGGTGAAAGTGGAAAATAGCAAGGTGCACTATGTATGTGAGAAGTGCACTATACCAAGATGCAAGGTGCATGGTGCGTAGTTGAAGTGCATCGTACCAAGGTAAAATGTGATTGGTGCATGGTGTAATCGCACTATACCAAGGTACACCGTGCATTGTGGAAGTTCAACATTCCAACCTACATAGTGCATGGTCAAAGTGCACCACATAATGTTGCACTCTGCAAAGTCAAAATCCATTATTGTAGTGTACATTATGCATGTTGAAAAAGAATCGCACCAAGACGCAAAGTGCATAGTTGATGAAAGAAGTGCACCAACGCACGGTACACTATGCATGGTGGATATGCTCTATACCAAGGTTCACGGGGTATAGTGAATGGTGAAAGTGGAAAATAGCAAGGTGCACTATATATGTGCGAAGTGCATTGTACCAAGATGCAAGGTGCATGGTGCGTAGTGGAAGTGCATCGTACCAAGGTAAAATGTGATTGGTGCATGGTGTAATCGCACCATACCAAGGTTCACCATGCATCGTGGAAGTGCATCATTCCAAGCTACATAGTGCATAGTGCATGGTTGAAGTGCACCCATGATGTTGCACTGTGCATAGTAAAAATCCATTATTATAGTGTACATTGTGCATGTTCATAGAGAATCACACCAAGACGCAAAGTGTATAGTTGATGGAAGAAGCGCACCAAACCACGGTACACTATGCATGGTGGATATGCTCTATACTAAGGTTCACAGGTTATAGTGAATGGTGAAAGTGGAAAATAGCAAGGTGCACTATGTATGTGCGAAGTGCACTGTACCAAGATGCAAGGTGCATGGTGCGTAGTTGAAGTACATCGTATCTAGTTAAAATGTGATTGGTGCATATTGTAATCGCACCATACCAAGGTTCACCGTCCATCGTGGAAGTGCATCATTCCAAGCTATATAGTGCATAGTGCCTGGTCAAAGTGCACCACATAATGTTGCACTATACACAGTCAAAATCCATTATTGTAGTGTACATTGTGCATGTTGAAAGAGAAATGCACCAAGACGCAAATTGCATAGTTGATGAAAGAAGCGCACCAAACCACGATACACTATGCATGGTGGATATGCTCTATACCAAGGTTCACGGGTTATAGTGAATGGTGAAAGTGGAAAATAGCAAGGTGCACTATGTATGTGCGAAGTGCACTGTACCAAGATACAAGGTGCATGGTGCGTAGTTGAAGTGCATCGTACCAAGGTAAAATGTGATTGGTGCATGGTGTAATCGCACCATACCAAGGTACACCGTGCATCGTGGAAGTTCAACTTTCCAAGCTACATAGTGCATGGTCAAAGTGCACCACATAATGTTGCACTGTGCACAGTCAAAATCCATTATTGTAGTGTACATTATGCATGTTGAAAAAGAATCGCACCAAGACGCAAACTGCATTGTTGATGAAAGAAGCGCACCAACCCACGGTACACTATGCATGGTGGATATGCTCTATACAAAGGTTCACGGGGTATAGTGAATGGTGAACGTGGAAATTAGCAAGGTGCACTATGTATGTGCGAAGTGCACTGTGCCAAGATGCAAGGTGCATGGTGCATAGTGGAAGTGAATCCTACCAAGGTAAATTGTCACTGGGGCATGGTGTAATCGCACCATACCAAGGTTCATTGTGCATCATTGAAGTGCATCATTCCAAGTTACATAGTGCATAGTGCATGGTGGAAGTGCACCACATGATATTGCACTATGCATAGTCAAAATCCATTATTGTAGTGTGCATTGTGCATGTTGAATGAGAATCGCACCAAGACAGAGAGTGCATAGTTGATGGAAGAAGCACACAAAACCATAGTACATTATGCATGGTGGATATACTCTATACCAAGGTTCACGGGTTATAGTGAATGGTTAAAGTGGAAAATAGGAAGGTGCACTATGTATGTTTGAAGTGCACTGTACCAAGATGCACGGTGCATGGTGCGTAGTTGAAGTGCATCGTACCAAGGTAATATATGATTGGTGCATGGTGTAATCGCACCATACCAAGGTTCACCATGCATTGTGGAAGTGTATCATTCCAAGCTGTATAGTGCAAGGTGCATGGTGGAAGTGAACCACATGATGTTGCACTGTGCATAGTCAAAATCAAATATTGTAGTGTACATTGTCCATGTTCAAAGGGCATCGCACCAAGACTCAAAGTTCAAAGTTGATGGAAGAAGCGCACCAAACCACGTTACACTATGCATGGTGGATATGCTTTATACCAAGGTTCACGGTTGATAGTGAATGGTGAAAGTGGAAAATAGCAAGGTGCACTATGTATGTGCGAAGTGCACTGTACCAAGATGCAAGGTGCATGGTGTGTAGTTGAAGTGCATCGTACCAAGGTAAAATGTGATTGGTGCATGGTGTAATCGCACCATACCAAGGTACACCGTGCATCGTGGATGTTCAACTTTCCAAGCTACATAGTGCATGGTCAAAGTGTACCACATAATGTTGCACTGTGCACAGTCAAAATCCATTATTGTAGTGTACATTATGCATGTTGAAAGAGAATCGCACCAAGACGCAAACAGCATAGTTGATGAAAGAAGCGCATCAACCCACGGTACACTATGCATGGTGGATATGCTCTATACCAAGGTTCACGGGTTATAGTAAATGGTGAAAGTGGAAAATAGCAAAGTGCACTATGTATGTGCGAAGTGCATTGTACCAAGATGCAAGGTGCATGGTGCGTAGTGGAAGTGCATCGTACCAAGGTAAATTGTGACTGGTGCATGGTGTAATCGCACCATACCAAGGTTCACTGTGCATCGTGGAAGTGCATCATTCCAAGTTACATAGTGCATAGTGCATGGTAGAAGTGCACCACATGATATTGCACTATGCATAGTTAAAATCAATTATTGTAGTGTACATTGTGCATGTTGAATGGGCATCGCACCAAGACGCAAAGTTCAAAGTTGATGGAAGAAGCGCACCAAACCACGGTACACTATGCATAATTGATATGCTCTATACCGAGGGTCACGGTTAATAGTGAATGGTGAAAGTGGAAAATAGCAAGGTGCACTATGTATGTGCGAAGTGCACTGTACCAAGATGCAATGTGCATGGTGCGTAGTGGAAGTGCATCGTACCAAGGTAAAATGTGACTGGTGCATGGTGTAATTGCACCATACCAAGGTTCACCGTGCATCGTGGAAGTTCATCATTCCAAGCTACATAGTGCATAGTGCATGGTAGAAGTGCACCACATAATGTTGCACTGTGCAAAGTCAAAATCCATTATTGTAATGTACATTATGCATGTTTAAAGAGAATGGCACCAAGACGCAAAGTGCATAGTTGATAGAAGAAGCACACCAAACCACGGTACACTATGCATGGTGGATATGCTCTATATCAAGGTTCATAGTTGATAGTGAAAGGTGAAAGTGGAAAATAGCAAGGTGCACTATGTTTGTGCGAAGTGCACTGTACCAAGATGCAAGGTGCATGGTGCGTAGTTGAAGTGCATCGTACCAAGGTAAAATGTGATTGGTGCATGGTGTAATCGCACCATACCTAGGTTAACAGTGCATTGTGGAAGTGCAGCATTCCAAGCTACATAGTGCATAGTGCATGGTCAAAGTGCACCACATAATGTTTCACTGTGCATAGTTAAAATCCATTATTGTAGTGTACATTATGCATGTTGAAAGAGAATCGCACCAAGACGCAAACTACATAGTTGATGAAAGAAGCGCACCAACCCACGGTACACTATGCATGGTGGATATGCTCTATACCAATGTTCACGGTGAATAGTGAATGGTGAAAGTGGAAAATAGCAAGGTTCACTATGTATGTGCGAAGTGCACTATACCAAGATGCAAGGTGCATGGTGCGTAGTTGAAGTGTATCGTACCAAGGTAAAATGTGATTGGTGCATGGTGTAATCGCACCATACCAAGGTGCACCGTGCATCGTGGAAGTGCATCATTCCAAGCTACATAGTGCATAGTGCATGGTGGAAGTGCACCACATGATGTTGCACTATGCATAGTCAAAATCCATTGTTGTACTGTACATTGTGCATGTTCAAAGAGAATCAGACCGAGATGCAAAGTGCATAGTTGATGGAAAAAGCGCACCAAACCACGTTACACTATGCATGGTGGATATGCTCTATACCAAGGGTCACCGTTAATAGTGAATAGTGAAAGTTGAATCTAGCAAGGTGCAAGATGTATGTGCGAAATGCATTGCACCAAGATGCAAGGTGCATGGTGCGTAGTGGAAGTGCATCTTACCAAGGTAAAATGTGACTGGTGCATGGTGTAATCGCACTATATCAAGGTTCACCGTGCATCGTGGAAGTGCATCATTCCAAGCTACATAGTGCATAGAGCATGGTGGAAGTGCACCACATGATGTTGCACTGTGCATAATGAAAGTCCAATGTTGTAGTGTACATTGTGCATGTTGAAAGAGAATGACACCAAGACGCAAAGTGCATAGTTGATGGAAGAAGCGCACCAAACCACGATACATTATGTATGGTGGATATGCTCTATTCCAAGGTTCACGGGTTATAGTGAATGGTTAAACTCGAAAATAGCAAGGTGCACTATGTATGTGCGAAGTGCACTGTACCAAGATGTAAGGTGCATGGTGCAGAGTGGAAGGGCATGGGGCCAAGGGAAACTGTGACTGGCACATAGTGTAAACGCACCATACCAAGGTTCACCATGCATAGTGGAAGTGCATCATTCCAAGCTGCATAGTGCATGGTGCATGGTGGAATTGAACCACATGGGGTTGCACTGTGCATAGTTAAAGTCAATTATTGTAGTGTACATTGTGCATGTTGAAAGGGCATCGCACCAAGATGCAAAGTGCAAAGTTGATGGAAGAAGCCCAGCAAACCACGATACACTATGCAAAATGGATATGCTCTATACCAAGGGTCACGGTTAATATTGAATGGTGATAGTGGAAAATAGCAAGGTGCACTATGTATGTGCGAAGTGCACTGTACCAAGATGCAAGGTGCATGGTGCGTAGTGGAAATGCATCGTACCAAGGTAAAATGTGACTAGTGGATGGTGTAATCGCACCACACCAAGGTTCACCGTGCATCGTTGCAGTTCATCATTCCAAGCTACATAGTGCATAGTGCATGGTAGAAGTGCACCACATAATGTTGCACTGTGCAAACTCAAAATCCATTATTGTAGTGTACATTATGCATGTTTAAAGAGAATCGCACCAAGACGCAAAGTGCATAGTTGATGGAAGAAGCACACCAAACCACGGTACACTATGCATGGTGGATATGCTCTATATCAAGGTCCATGGTTGATAGTGAATGGTGAAAGTGGAAAATAGCAAGGTGCACTATGTTTGTGTGAAATGCACTGTACCAAGATGCAAGGTACACGGTGCGTAGTTGAAGTGCATCGTAGAAGGGTAAAATGTGATTGGTGCATGGTGTAATCGCACCATACCAAGGTTAACAGTGCATCGTGGAAGTGCATCATTCCAAGCTACTTAGTGCATAGTGCATGGTAAAAGTGCACCACATAATGTTGCACTGTGCACAGTCAAAATCCATTATTGTAGTGTACATTATGCATGTTGAAAGAGAATCGCACCAAGACGCAAAGTGCATAGTGGATGGAAGAAGCACACCAAACCACGGTAAACTATGCATGTGGATATGCTCTATACCAAGGTTCACGGGTTATAGTGAAAGGTGAAAGTGGAAAATAGCAAGGTGCACTATATAAGTGCAAAGTGCACTGTACCAAGATGCAAGGTGCATGGTGCGTATTGGAAGTGCATCGCACCAAGGTAAAATGTGACTGGTGCATGGTGTAATCCCACCATACCAAGGTTCACCGTGCATCGTGGAAGTGCATCATTCCAAGCTCCATAGTGCATAGTGCATGGTGGAAGTGCACCACATGATGTTGCACCGTGCATAGTCAAAATCCATTATTGTAGTGTACATTGTGCATGTTGAAAGAGAATCGCACCAAGACGCAAAGTGCAAAGTTGATGGAAGAAGCGCACCAAACCACGGTACACTATGGATGGTGGATATTCTCTATACCAAGGTTCACGGGTTATAGGGAATGGTGAAAGTGGAAAATAGCAAGGTGCACTATGTATGTGCGAAGTGCATTGTACCAAGATGCAAGGTGCATGGTGCGTAGTGGAAGTGCATCCTACCAAGGTAAAATGTGACTGGTGCATGGTGTAATCGCACCATACCAAGGTTCACCGTGCATCGTGGAAGTGCATCATTCCAAGCGGCATAGTGCATAGTGCATGGTGGAAGTGCACCACATGATGTTGCACCGTGCAAAGTCAAAATCCATTATTGTAGTGTACATTATGCATGTTGAAAGAGAATCGCACCAAGACGCACAAGACGCACAGATAATGGATGCCATACGAAAGTGAATGGTGAAAGTGGAAAAAAAAAACTATGTTTGTGCGAAGTGCACTATACCAAGATGCAAGGTGCATGGTGCGTAGTGGAAGTGCATCGTACCAAGGTAAAACTATGCATGGTGGAATTGCAAGAAAATTAGTGTACATTGTCATGTTGAAAGGAATCGCGAACCAAGGAAATGCATGGTGGATGTGCTCTATACCAAGGTTCAGGGTCATAGTGAATGGTGAAAGTGGAAAATAGCAAGGTGCACTATGTATGTGCTAAGTGCACGTACCAAGATGCAAGGTGCATGGTGCGTAGTGGAAGTGCATCGTACCAAGGTAAAATGTGACTGGTGCATGGTGTAATCGCACCATACCAAGGTTCACCGTGCATCGTGGAAGTGCATCATTCCAAGCTGCATAGTGCATAGTGCATGGTGGAAGTGCACCACATGATGTTGCACCGTGCATAGTCAAAATCCATTATTGTAGTGTACATTGTGCATGTTGAAAGAGAATCGCACCAAGACGCAAAGTGCAAAGTTGATGGAAGAAGCGCACCAAAACACGGTACACTATGCATGGTGGATATGCTCTATACCAAGGTTCTCGGGTTATAGTGAATGGTGAAAGTGGAAAATAGCAAGGTGCACTATGTATGTGCGAAGTGCACTATACCAAGATGCAAGGTGCATGGTGCGTAGTGGAAGTGCATCGTACCAAGGTAAAATGTGACTGGTGCATGGTGTAATCGCACCATACCAAGGTTCACCGTGCATCGTGGAAGTGCATCATTCTAAGCTGCATAGTGCATGGTGCATGGTGGAAGTGAACCACATGATGTTGCACCGTGCATAGTCAAAATCCATTATTGTAGTGTACATTGTGCATGTTGAAAGAGAATCGCACCAAGACGCAAAGTGCAAAGTTGATGGAAGAAGCGCACCAAAACACGGTACACTATGCATGGTGGATATGCTCTATACCAAGGTTCACGGGTTATAGTGAATGGTGAAAGTGGAAAATAGCAAGGTGCACTATGTATGTGCGAAGTGCACTATACCAAGATGCAAGGTGCATGGTGCGTAGTGGAAGTGCATCCTACCAAGGTGAAATGTGACTGGTGCATGGTGTAATCGCACCATACCAAGGTTCACCGTGCATCGTGGAAGTGCATCATTCCAAGCTGCATAGTGCATAGTGCATGGTGGAAGTGCACCACATGATGTTGCACCGTGCATAGTCAAAATCCATTATTGTAGTGTACATTGTGCATGTTGAAAGAGAATCGCACCAAGACGCAAAGTGCAAAGTTGATGGAAGAAGCGCACCAAAACACGGTACACTATGCATGGTGGATATGCTCTATACCAAGGTTCACGGGTTATAGTGAATGGTGAAAGTGGAAAATAGCAAGGTGCACTATGTATGTGCGAAGTGCACCGTACCAAGATGCAAGGTGCATGGTGGGTAGTGGAAGTGCATCGTACCAAGGTAAAATGTGACTGGTGCATGGTGTAATCGCACCATACCAAGGTTCACCGTGCATCGTGGAAGTGCATCATTCCAAGCTACATAGTGCATAGTGCATGGTGGAAGTGCACCACATGATGTTGCACCGTGCATAGTCAAAATCCATTATTGTAGTGTACATTGTGCATGTTGAAAGAGAATCGCACCAAGACGCAAAGTGCAAAGTTGATGGAAGAAGCGCACCAAAACACGGTACACTATGCATGGTGGATATGCTCTATACCAAGGTTCACGGGTTATAGTGAATGGTGAAAGTGGAAAATAGCAAGGTGCACTATGTATGTGCGAAGTGCACTATACCAAGATGCAAGGTGCATGGTGCGTAGTGGAAGTGCATCGTACCAAGGTAAAATGTGACTGGTGCATGGTGTAATCGCACCATACCAAGGTTCACCGTGCATCGTGGAAGTGCATCATTCCAAGCTGCATAGTGCATAGTGCATGGTGGAAGTGCACCACATGATGTTGCACTGTGCATAGTCAATATCGATTATTGTAGTGTACATTGTGCATGTTGAAAGAGAATCGCACCAAGACGCAAAGTGCAAAGTTGATGGAAGAAGCGCACCAAAACACGGTACACTATGCATGGTGGATATGCTCTATACCAAGGTTCATGGGTTATAGTGAATGGTGAAAGTGGAAAATAGCAAGGTGCACTATGTATGTGCGAAGTGCACTATACCAAGATGCAAGGTGCATGGTGCGTAGTGGAAGTGCATCGTACCAAGGTAAAATGTGACTGGTGCATGGTGTAATTGCACCATACCAAGGTTCACCGTGCATCGTGGAAGTGCATCATTCCAAGCGGCATAGTGCATAGTGCATGGTGGAAGTGCACCACATGATGTTGCACCGTGCATAGTAAAAATCCATTATTGTAGTGTACATTGTGCATGTTGAAAGAGAATCGCACCAAGACGCAAAGTGCAAAGTTGATGGAAGAAGCGCACCAAAACACGGTACCCTATGCATGGTGGATATGCTCTATACCAAGGTTCTCGGGTTATAGTGAATGGTGAAAGTGGAAAATAGCAAGGTGCACTATGTATGTGCGAAGTGCACTATACCAAGATGCAAGGTGCATGGTGCGTAGTGGAAGTGCATCGTACCAAGGTAAAATGTGACTGGTGCATGATGTAATCGCACCATACCAAGGTTCACCGTGCATCGTGGAAGTGCATCATTCCAAGCGGCATAGTGCATAGTGCATGGTGGAAGTGCACCACATGATGTTGCACCGTGCATAGTCAAAATCCATTATTGTAGTGTACATTGTGCATGTTGAAAGAGAATCGCACCAAGACGCAAAGTGCAAAGTTGATGGAAGAAGCGCACCAAAACACGGTACACTATGCATGGTGGATATGCTCTATACCAAGGTTCACGGGTTATAGTGAATGGTGAAAGTGGAAAATAGCAAGGTGCACTATGTATGTGCGAAGTGCACTGTACCAAGATGCAAGGTGCATGGTGCGTAGTGGAAGTGCATCCTACCAAGGTAAAATGTGACTGGTGCATGGTGTAATCGCACCATACCAAGGTTCACCGTGCATCGTGGAAGTGCATCATTCCAAGCGGCATAGTGCATAGTGCATGGTGGAAGTGCACCACATGATGTTGCACCGTGCATAGTCAAAATCCATTATTGTAGTGTACATTGTGCATGTTGAAAGAGAATCGCACCAAGACGCAAAGTGCAAAGTTGATGGAAGAAGCGCACCAAAACACGGTACACTATGCATGGTGGATATGCTCTATACCAAGGTTCACGGGTTATAGTGAATGGTGAAAGTGGAAAATAGCAAGGTGCACTATGTATGTGCGAAGTGCACTGTACCAAGATGCAAGGTGCATGGTGCGTAGTGGAAGTGCATCCTACCAAGGTAAAATGTGACTGGTGCATGGTGTAATCGCACCATACCAAGGTTCACCATGCATCGTGGAAGTGCATCATTCCAAGCTGCATAGTGCATGGTAGAAATGCACCACATGATGTTGCACTGTGCATAGTCAAAATCGATTATTGTAGTGTACATTGTGCATGTTGAAAGAGAATCGCACCAAGACGCAAAGTGCAAAGTTGATGGAAAAAGCGCACCAAAACACGGTACACTATGCATGGTGGATATGCTCTATACCAAGGTTCATGGGTTATAGTGAATGGTGAAAGTGGAAAATAGCAAGGTGCACTATGTATGTGCGAAGTGCACTATACCAAGATGCAAGGTGCATGGTGCGTAGTGGAAGTGCATCGTACCAAGGTAAAATGTGACTGGTGCATGGTGTAATCGCACCATACCAAGGTTCACCGTGCATCGTGGAAGTGCATCATTCCAAGCGGCATAGTGCATAGTGCATGGTGGAAGTGCACCACATGATGTTGCACCGTGCATAGTCAAAATCCATTATTGTAGTGTACATTGTGCATGTTGAAAGAGAATCGCACCAAGACGCAAAGTGCAAAGTTGATGGAAGAAGCGCACCAAAACACGGTACACTATGCATGGTGGATATGCTCTATACCAAGGTTCTCGGGTTATAGTGAATGGTGAAAGTGGAAAATAGCAAGGTGCACTATGTATGTGCGAAGTGCACTGTACCAAGATGCAAGGTGCATGGTGCGTAGTGGAAGTGCATCCTACCAAGGTAAAATGTGACTGGTGCATGGTGTAATCGCACCATACCAAGGTTCATCGTGCATCGTGGAAGTGCATCATTCCAAGCGGCATAGTGCATAGTGCATGGTGGAAGTGCACCACATGATGTTGCACCGTGCATAGTCAAAATCCATTATTGTAGTGTACATTGTGCATGTTGAAAGAGAATCGCACCAAGACGCAAAGTGCAAAGTTGATGGAAGAAGCGCACCAAAACACGGTACACTATGCATGGTGGATATGCTCTATACCAAGGTTCTCGGGTTATAGTGAATGGTGAAAGTGGAAAATAGCAAGGTGCACTATGTATGTGCGAAGTGCACACCGTACCAAGATGCAAGGTGCATGGTGCGTAGTGGAAGTGCATCGTACCAAGGTAAAATGTGACTGGGTGCATGGTGTAATCGCACCATACCAAGGTTCACCGTGCATCGTGGAAGTGCATCATTCCAAGCTACATAGTGCATAGTGCATGGTGGAAGTGCACCACATGATGTTGCACCGTGCATAGTCAAAATCCATTATTGTAGTGTACATTGTGCATGTTGAAAGAGAATCGCACCAAGACGCAAAGTGCAAAGTTGATGGAAGAAGCGCACCAAAACACGGTACACTATGCATGGTGGATATGCTCTATACCAAGGTTCTCGGGTTATAGTGAATGGTGAAAGTGGAAAACAGCAAGGTGCACTATGTTTGTGCGAAGTGCACTATACCAAGATGCAAGGTGCATGGTGCGTAGTGGAAGTGCATCGTACCAAGGTAAAATGTGACTGGTGCATGGTGTAATCGCACCATACCAAGGTTCACCGTGCATCGTGGAAGTGCATCATTCCAAGCGGCATAGTGCATAGTGCATGGTGGAAGTGCACCACATGATGTTGCACCGTGCATAGTCAAAATCCATTATTGTAGTGTACATTGTGCATGTTGAAAGAGAATCGCACCAAGACGCAAAGTGCAAAGTTGATGGAAGAAGCGCACCAAAACACGGTACACTATGCATGGTGGATATGCTCTATACCAAGGTTCTCGGGTTATAGTGAATGGTGAAAGTGGAAAATAGCAAGGTGCACTATGTATGTGCGAAGTGCACTGTACCAAGATGCAAGGTGCATGGTGCGTAGTGGAAGTGCATCCTACCAAGGTAAAATGTGACTGGTGCATGGTGTAATCGCACCATACCAAGGTTCACCGTGCATCGTGGAAGTGCATCATTCCAAGCGACATAGTGCATAGTGCATGGTGGAAGTGCACCACATGATGTTGCACCGTGCATAGTCAAAATCCATTATTGTAGTGTACATTGTGCATGTTGAAAGAGAATCGCACCAAGACGCAAAGTGCAAAGTTGATGGAAGAAGCGCACCAAAACACGGTACACTATGCATGGTGGATATGCTCTATACCAAGGTTCATGGGTTATAGTGAATGGTGAAAGTGGAAAATAGCAAGGTGCACTATGTATGTGCGAAGTGCACTATACCAAGATGCAAGGTGCATGGTGCGTAGTGGAAGTGCATCCTACCAAGGTAAAATGTGACTGGTGCATGGTGTAATCGCACCATACCAAGGTTCATCGTGCATCGTGGAAGTGAATCATTCCAAGCGACATAGTGCATAGTGCATGGTGGAAGTGCACCACATGATGTTGCACCGTGCATAGTGAAAATCCATTATTGTAGTGTACATTGTGCATGTTGAAAGAGAATCGCACCAAGACGCAAAGTGCAAAGTTGATGGAAGAAGCGCACCAAAACACGGTACACTATGCATGGTGGATATCCTCTATACCAAGGTTCTCGGGTTATAGTGAATGGTGAAAGTGGAAAATAGCAAGGTGCACTATGTATGTGCGAAGTGCACTATACCAAGATGCAAGGTGCATGGTGCGTAGTGGAAGTGCATCCTACCAAGGTGAAATGTGACTGGTGCATGGTGTAATCGCACCATACCAAGGTTCACCGTGCATCGTGGAAGTGCATCATTCCAAGCGGCATAGTGCATAGTGCATGGTGGAAGTGCACCACATGATGTTGCACCGTGCATAGTCAAAATCCATTATTGTAGTGTACATTGTGCATGTTGAAAGAGAATCGCACCAAGACGCAAAGTGCAAAGTTGATGGAAGAAGCGCACCAAAACACGGTACACTATGCATGGTGGATATGCTCTATACCAAGGTTCACGGGTTATAGTGAATGGTGAAAGTGGAAAATAGCAAGGTGCACTATGTATGTGCGAAGTGCACTCGTACCAAGATGCAAGGTGCATGGTGCGTAGTGGAAGTGCATCCTACCAAGGTAAAATGTGACTGGTGCATGGTGTAATCGCACCATACCAAGGTTCACCGTGCATCGTGGAAGTGCATCATTCCAAGCGGCATAGTGCATAGTGGATGGTGGAAGTGCACCACATGATGTTGCACCGTGCATAGTCAAAATCCATTATTGTAGTGTACATTGTGCATGTTGAAAGAGAATCGCACCAAGACGCAAAGTGCAAAGTTGATGGAAGAAGCGCACCAAAACACGGTACACTATGCATGGTGGATATGCTCTATACCAAGGTTCATGGGTTATAGTGAATGGTGAAAGTGGAAAATAGCAAGGTGCACTATGTATGTGCGAAGTGCACTATACCAAGATGCAAGGTGCATGGTGCGTAGTGGAAGTGCATCCTACCAAGGTAAAATGTGACGGGTGCATGGTGTAATCGCACCATACCAAGGTTCACCGTGCATCGTGGAAGTGCATCATTCCAAGCGGCATAGTGCATAGTGCATGGTGGAAGTGCACCACATGATGTTGCACCGTGCATAGTCAAAATCCATTATTGTAGTGTACATTGTGCATGTTGAAAGAGAATCGCACCAAGACGCAAAGTGCAAAGTTGATGGAAGAAGCGCACCAAAACACGGTACACTATGCATGGTGGATATGCTCTATACCAAGGTTCACGGGTTATAGTGAATGGTGAAAGTGGAAAATAGCAAGGTGCACTATGTATGTGCGAAGTGCACTGTACCAAGATGCAAGGTGCATGGTGCGTAGTGGAAGTGCATCCTACCAAGGTAAAATGTGACTGGTGCATGGTGTAATCGCACCATACCAAGGTTCACCGTGCATCGTGGAAGTGCATCATTCCAAGCGGCATAGTGCATAGTGCATGGTGGAAGTGCACCACATGATGTTGCACCGTGCATAGTGAAAATCCATTATTGTAGTGTACATTGTGCATGTTGAAAGAGAATCGCACCAAGACGCAAAGTGCAAAGTTGATGGAAGAAGCGCACCAAAACACGGTACACTATGCATGGTGGATATGCTCTATACCAAGGTTCTCGGGTTATAGTGAATGGTGAAAGTGGAAAATAGCAAGGTGCACTATGTATGTGCGAAGTGCACTGTACCAAGATGCAAGGTGCATGGTGCGTAGTGGAAGTGCATCCTACCAAGGTAAAATGTGACTGGTGCATGGTGTAATCGCACCATACCAAGGTTCATCGTGCATCGTGGAAGTGCATCATTCCAAGCTGCATAGTGCATGGTGCATGGTGGAAGTGCACCACATGATGTTGCACCGTGCATAGTCAAAATCCATTATTGTAGTGTACATTGTGCATGTTGAAAGAGAATCGCACCAAGACGCAAAGTGCAAAGTTGATGGAAGAAGCGCACCAAAACACGGTACACTATGCATGGTGGATATGCTCTATACCAAGGTTCATGGGTTATAGTGAATGGTGAAAGTGGAAAATAGCAAGGTGCACTATGTATGTGCGAAGTGCACTATACCAAGATGCAAGGTGCATGGTGCGTAGTGGAAGTGCATCCTACCAAGGTGAAATGTGACTGGTGCATGGTGTAATCGCACCATACCAAGGTTCACCGTGCATCGTGGAAGTGCATCATTCCAAGCTACATAGTGCATAGTGCATGGTGGAAGTGCACCACATGATGTTGCACCGTGCATAGTCAAAATCCATTATTGTAGTGTACATTGTGCATGTTGAAAGAGAATCGCACCAAGACGCAAAGTGCAAAGTTGATGGAAGAAGCGCACCAAAACACGGTACACTATGCATGGTGGATATGCTCTATACCAAGGTTCTCGGGTTATAGTGAATGGTGAAAGTGGAAAATAGCAAGGTGCACTATGTATGTGCGAAGTGCACTGTACCAAGATGCAAGGTGCATGGTGCGTAGTGGAAGTGCATCCTACCAAGGTAAAATGTGACGGGTGCATGGTGTAATCGCACCATACCAAGGTTCACCGTGCATCGTGGAAGTGCATCATTCCAAGCGGCATAGTGCATAGTGCATGGTGGAAGTGCACCACATGATGTTGCACCGTGCATAGTCAAAATCCATTATTGTAGTGTACATTGTGCATGTTGAAAGAGAATCGCACCAAGACGCAAAGTGCAAAGTTGATGGAAGAAGCGCACCAAAACACGGTACACTATGCATGGTGGATATGCTCTATACCAAGGTTCATGGGTTATAGTGAATGGTGAAAGTGGAAAATAGCAAGGTGCACTATGTATGTGCGAAGTGCACTGTACCAAGATGCAAGGTGCATGGTGCGTAGTGGAAGTGCATCCTACCAAGGTAAAATGTGACTGGTGCATGGTGTAATCGCACCATACCAAGGTTCACCGTGCATCGTGGAAGTGCATCATTCCAAGCGGCATAGTGCATAGTGCATGGTGGAAGTGCACCACATGATGTTGCACACCGTGCATAGTGAAAATCCATTATTGTAGTGTACATTGTGCATGTTGAAAGAGAATCGCACCAAGACGCAAAGTGCAAAGTTGATGGAAGAAGCGCACCAAAACACGGTACACTATGCATGGTGGATATGCTCTATACCAAGGTTCTCGGGTTATAGTGAATGGTGAAAGTGGAAAATAGCAAGGTGCACTATGTATGTGCGAAGTGCACTGTACCAAGATGCAAGGTGCATGGTGCGTAGTGGAAGTGCATCCTACCAAGGTAAAATGTGACTGGTGCATGGTGTAATCGCACCATACCAAGGTTCATCGTGCATCGTGGAAGTGCATCATTCCAAGCGGCATAGTGCATAGTGCATGGTGGAAGTGCACCACATGATGTTGCACTATGCATAGTGAAAATCCACTATTGTAGTGTACATTGTGCATGTTGAAAGAGAATCGCACCAAGACGCAAAGTGCAAAGTTGATGGAAGAAGCGCACCAAAACACGGTACACTATGCATGGTGGATATGCTCTATACCAAGGTTCACGGGTTATAGTGAATGGTGAAAGTGGAAAATAGCAAGGTGCACTATGTATGTGCGAAGTGCACTATACCAAGATGCAAGGTGCATGGTGCGTAGTGGAAGTGCATCCTACCAAGGTAAAATGTGACTCGGTGCATGGTGTAATCGCACCATACCAAGGTTCACCGTGCATCGTGGAAGTGCATCATTCCAAGCGGCATAGTGCATAGTGCATGGTGGAAGTGCACCACATGATGTTGCACCGTGCATAGTGAAAATCCATTATTGTAGTGTACATTGTGCATGTTGAAAGAGAATCGCACCAAGACGCAAAGTGCAAAGTTGATGGAAGAAGCGCACCAAAACACGGTACACTATGCATGGTGGATATGCTCTATACCAAGGTTCTCGGGTTATAGTGAATGGTGAAAGTGGAAAATAGCAAGGTGCACTATGTATGTGCGAAGTGCACTGTACCAAGATGCAAGGTGCATGGTGCGTAGTGGAAGTGCATCCTACCAAGGTAAAATGTGACTGGTGCATGGTGTAATCGCACCATACCAAGGTTCATCGTGCATCGTGGAAGTGCATCATTCCAAGCGGCATAGTGCATAGTGCATGGTGGAAGTGCACCACATGATGTTGCACCGTGCATAGTGAAAATCCATTATTGTAGTGTACATTGTGCATGTTGAAAGAGAATCGCACCAAGATGCAAAGTGCAAAGTTGATGGAAGAAGCGCACCAAAACACGGTACACTATGCATGGTGGATATGCTCTATACCAAGGTTCATGGGTTATAGTGAATGGTGAAAGTGGAAAATAGCAAGGTGCACTATGTATGTGCGAAGTGCACTATACCAAGATGCAAGGTGCATGGTGCGTAGTGGAAGTGCATCCTACCAAGGTAAAATGTGACTGGTGCATGGTGTAATCGCACCATACCAAGGTTCACCGTGCATCGTGGAAGTGCATCATTCCAAGCGACATAGTGCATAGTGCATGGTGGAAGTGCACCACATGATGTTGCACTGTGCATAGTGAAAATCCACTATTGTAGTGTACATTGTGCATGTTGAAAGAGAATCGCACCAAGACGCAAAGTGCAAAGTTGATGGAAGAAGCGCACCAAAACACGGTACCCTATGCATGGTGGATATGCTCTATACCAAGGTTCTCGGGTTATAGTGAATGGTGAAAGTGGAAAATAGCAAGGTGCACTATGTATGTGCGAAGTGCACCGTACCAAGATGCAAGGTTCATATTGCGTAGTGGAAGTGCATCCTACCAAGGTAAAATGTGACTTGGTGCATGGTGTAATCGCACCATACCAAGGTTCATCGTGCATCGTGGAAGTGCATCATTCCAAGCGGCATAGTGCATAGTTCATGGTGGAAGTGCACCACATGATGTTGCACCGTGCATAGTCAAAATCCATTATTGTAGTGTACATTGTGCATGTTGAAAGAGAATCGCACCAAGACGCAAAGTGCAAAGTTGATGGAAGAAGCGCACCAAAACACGGTACACTATGCATGGTGGATATGCTCTATACCAAGGTTCATGGGTTATAGTGAATGGTGAAAGTGGAAAATAGCAAGGTGCACTATGTATGTGCGAAGTGCACTGTACCAAGATGCAAGGTGCATGGTGCGTAGTGGAAGTGCATCCTACCAAGGTAAAATGTGACGGGTGCATGGTGTAATCGCACCATACCAAGGTTCACCGTGCATCGTGGAAGTGCATCATTCCAAGCGGCATAGTGCATAGTGCATGGTGGAAGTGCACCACATGATGTTGCACTGTGCATAGTGAAAATCCATTATTGTAGTGTACATTGTGCATGTTGAAAGAGAATCGCACCAAGACGCAAAGTGCAAAGTTGATGGAAGAAGCGCACCAAAACACGGTACACTATGCATGGTGGATATGCTCTATACCAAGGTTCTCGGGTTATAGTGAATGGTGAAAGTGGAAAATAGCAAGGTGCACTATGTATGTGCGAAGTGCACTGTACCAAGATGCAAGGTGCATGGTGCGTAGTGGAAGTGCATCCTACCAAGGTAAAATGTGACGGGTGCATGGTGTAATCGCACCATACCAAGGTTCATCGTGCATCGTGGAAGTGCATCATTCCAAGCGGCATAGTGCATAGTGCATGGTGGAAGTGCACCACATGATGTTGCACCGTGCATAGTGAAAATCCATTATTGTAGTGTACATTGTGCATGTTGAAAGAGAATCGCACCAAGACGCAAAGTGCAAAGTTGATGGAAGAAGCGCACCAAAACACGGTACACTATGCATGGTGGATATGCTCTATACCAAGGTTCACGGGTTATAGTGAATGGTGAAAGTGGAAAATAGCAAGGTGCACTATGTATGTGCCAAGTGCACTATACCAAGATGCAAGGTGTATGGTGCGTAGTGGAAGTGCATCCTACCAAGGTAAAATGTGACGGGTGCATGGTGTAATCGCACCATACCAAGGTTCACCGTGCATCGTGGAAGTGCATCATTCCAAGCGGCATAGTGCATAGTGCATGGTGGAAGTGCACCACATGATGTTGCACTGTGCATAGTGAAAATCCATTATTGTAGTGTACATTGTGCATGTTGAAAGAGAATCGCACCAAGACGCAAAGTGCAAAGTTGATGGAAGAAGCGCACCAAAACACGGTACCCTATGCATGGTGGATATGCTCTATACCAAGGTTCTCGGGTTATAGTGAATGGTGAAAGTGGAAAATAGCAAGGTGCACTATGTATGTGCGAAGTGCACTGTACCAAGATGCAAGGTGCATGGTGCGTAGTGGAAGTGCATCCTACCAAGGTAAAATGTGGCGGGTGCATGGTGTAATCGCACCATACCAAGGTTCATCGTGCATCGTGGAAGTGCATCATTCCAAGCGGCATAGTGCATAGTTCATGGTGGAAGTGCACCACATGATGTTGCACCGTGCATAGTCAAAATCCATTATTGTAGTGTACATTGTGCATGTTGAAAGAGAATCGCACCAAGACGCAAAGTGCAAAGTTGATGGAAGAAGCGCACCAAAACACGGTACACTATGCATGGTGGATATGCTCTATACCAAGGTTCATGGGTTATAGTGAATGGTGAAAGTGGAAAATAGCAAGGTGCACTATGTATGTGCGAAGTGCATCGTACCAAGATGCAAGGTGCATGGTGCGTAGTGGAAGTGCATCCTACCAAGGTAAAATGTGGCGGGTGCATGGTGTAATCGCACCATACCAAGGTTCACCGTGCATCGTGGAAGTGCATCATTCCAAGCGGCATAGTGCATAGTGCATGGTGGAAGTGCACCACATGATGTTGCACCGTGCATAGTGAAAATCCACTATTGTAGTGTACATTGTGCATGTTGAAAGAGAATCGCACCAAGACGCAAAGTGCAAAGTTGATGGAAGAAGCGCACCAAAACACGGTACCCTATGCATGGTGGATATGCTCTATACCAAGGTTCTCGGGTTATAGTGAATGGTGAAAGTGGAAAATAGCAAGGTGCACTATGTATGTGCGAAGTGCATAGTACCAAGATGCAAGGTGCATGGTGCGTAGTGGAAGTGCATCCTACAAAGGTAAAATATGACTGGTGCATGGTGTAATCGCACCATACCAAGGTTCATCGTGCATCGTGGAAGTGCATCATTCCAAGCGGCATAGTGCATAGTGCATGGTGGAAGTGCACCACATGATGTTGCACGTGCATAGTGAAAATCCATTATTGTAGTGTACATTGTGCATGTTGAAAGAGAATCGCACCAAGACGCAAAGTGCAAAGTTGATGGAAGAAGCGCACCAAAACACGGTACCACTATGCATGGTGGATATGCTCTATACCAAGGTTCTCGGGTTATAGTGAATGGTGAAAGTGGAAAATAGCAAGGTGCACTATGTATGTGCGAAGTGCACTGTACCAAGATGCAAGGTGCATGGTGCGTAGTGGAAGTGCATCCTACCAAGGTAAAATGTGACTTGGTGCATGGTGTAATCGCACCATACCAAGGTTCACCGTGCATCGTGGAAGTGCATCATTCCAAGCGGCATAGTGCATAGTGCATGGTGGAAGTGCACCACATGATGTTGCACCGTGCATAGTGAAAATCCATTATTGTAGTGTACATTGTGCATGTTGAAAGAGAATCGCACCAAGACGCAAAGTGCAAAGTTGATGGAAGAAGCGCACCAAAACACGGTACACTATGCATGGTGGATATGCTCTATACCAAGGTTCTCGGGTTATAGTGAATGGTGAAAGTGGAAAATAGCAAGGTGCACTATGTATGTGCGAAGTGCACTGTACCAAGATGCAAGGTGCATGGTGCGTAGTGGAAGTGCATCCTACCAAGGTAAAATGTGACTGGTGCATGGTGTAATCGCACCATACCAAGGTTCACCGTGCATCGTGGAAGTGCATCATTCCAAGCGGCATAGTGCATAGTGCATGGTGGAAGTGCACCACATGATGTTGCACTGTGCATAGTGAAAATCCATTATTGTAGTGTACATTGTGCATGTTGAAAGAGAATCGCACCAAGACGCAAAGTGCAAAGTTGATGGAAGAAGCGCACCAAAACACGGTACCCTATGCATGGTGGATATGCTCTATACCAAGGTTCTCGGGTTATAGTGAATGGTGAAAGTGGAAAATAGCAAGGTGCACTATGTATGTGCGAAGTGCACTGTACCAAGATGCAAGGTGCATGGTGCGTAGTGGAAGTGCATCCTACCAAGGTAAAATGTGACTGGTGCATGGTGTAATCGCACCATACCAAGGTTCACCGTGCATCGTGGAAGTGCATCATTCCAAGCGGCATAGTGCATAGTGCATGGTGGAAGTGCACCACATGATGTTGCACCGTGCATAGTCAAAATCCATTATTGTAGTGTACATTGTGCATGTTGAAAGAGAATCGCACCAAGACGCAAAGTGCAAAGTTGATGGAAGAAGCGCACCAAAACACGGTACACTATGCATGGTGGATATGCTCTATACCAAGGTTCTCGGGTTATAGTGAATGGTGAAAGTGGAAAATAGCAAGGTGCACTATGTATGTGCGAAGTGCAGTACCAAGATGCAAGGTGCATGGTGCGTAGTGGAAGTGCATCCTACCAAGGTAAAATGTGACCGGTGCATGGTGTAATCGCACCATACCAAGGTTCATCGTGCATCGTGGAAGTGCATCATTCCAAGCGGCATAGTGCATAGTGCATGGTGGAAGTGCACCACATGATGTTGCACCGTGCATAGTGAAAATCCATTATTGTAGTGTACATTGTGCATGTTGAAAGAGAATCGCACCAAGACGCAAAGTGCAAAGTTGATGGAAGAAGCGCACCAAAACACGGTACACTATGCATGGTGGATATGCTCTATACCAAGGTTCTCGGGTTATAGTGAATGGTGAAAGTGGAAAATAGCAAGGTGCACTATGTATGTGCGAAGTGCACTGTACCAAGATGCAAGGTGCATGGTGCGTAGTGGAAGTGCATCCTACCAAGGTAAAATGTGACTGGTGCATGGTGTAATCGCACCATACCAAGGTTCACCGTGCATCGTGGAAGTGCATCATTCCAAGCGGCATAGTGCATAGTGCATGGTGGAAGTGCACCACATGATGTTGCACTGTGCATAGTGAAAATCCATTATTGTAGTGTACATTGTGCATGTTGAAAGAGAATCGCACCAAGACGCAAAGTGCAAAGTTGATGGAAGAAGCGCACCAAAACACGGTACACTATGCATGGTGGATATGCTCTATACCAAGGTTCTCGGGTTATAGTGAATGGTGAAAGTGGAAAATAGCAAGGTGCACTATGTATGTGCGAAGTGCCTTGTACCAAGATGCAAGGTGCATGGTGCGTAGTGGAAGTGCATCCTACCAAGGTAAAATGTGACTTGGTGCATGGTGTAATCGCACCATACCAAGGTTCATCGTGCATCGTGGAAGTGCATCATTCCAAGCGGCATAGTGCATAGTGCATGGTGGAAGTGCACCACATGATGTTGCACCGTGCATAGTCAAAATCCATTATTGTAGTGTACATTGTGCATGTTGAAAGAGAATCGCACCAAGACGCAAAGTGCAAAGTTGATGGAAGAAGCGCACCAAAACACGGTACACTATGCATGGTGGATATGCTCTATACCAAGGTTCATGGGTTATAGTGAATGGTGAAAGTGGAAAATAGCAAGGTGCACTATGTATGTGCGAAGTGCACTGTACCAAGATGCAAGGTGCATGGTGCGTAGTGGAAGTGCATCCTACCAAGGTAAAATGTGACGGGTGCATGGTGTAATCGCACCATACCAAGGTTCACCGTGCATCGTGGAAGTGCATCATTCCAAGCGGCATAGTGCATAGTGCATGGTGGAAGTGCACCACATGATGTTGCACCGTGCATAGTCAAAATCCATTATTGTAGTGTACATTGTGCATGTTGAAAGAGAATCGCACCAAGACGCAAAGTGCAAAGTTGATGGAAGAAGCGCACCAAAACACGGTACACTATGCATGGTGGATATGCTCTATACCAAGGTTCACGGGTTATAGTGAATGGTGAAAGTGGAAAATAGCAAGGTGCACTATGTATGTGCGAAGTGCACTTGTACCAAGATGCAAGGTGCATGGTGCGTAGTGGAAGTGCATCCTACCAAGGTAAAATGTGACTGGTGCATGGTGTAATCGCACCATACCAAGGTTCACCGTGCATCGTGGAAGTGCATCATTCCAAGCGGCATAGTGCATAGTGCATGGTGGAAGTGCACCACATGATGTTGCACCGTGCATAGTCAAAATCCATTATTGTAGTGTACATTGTGCATGTTGAAAGAGAATCGCACCAAGACGCAAAGTGCAAAGTTGATGGAAGAAGCGCACCAAAACACGGTACACTATGCATGGTGGATATGCTCTATACCAAGGTTCTCGGGTTATAGTGAATGGTGAAAGTGGAAAATAGCAAGGTGCACTATGTATGTGCGAAGTGCACCGTACCAAGATGCAAGGTGCATGGTGCGTAGTGGAAGTGCATCCTACCAAGGTAAAATGTGACCGGTGCATGGTGTAATCGCACCATACCAAGGTTCACCGTGCATCGTGGAAGTGCATCATTCCAAGCGGCATAGTGCATAGTGCATGGTGGAAGTGCACCACATGATGTTGCACCGTGCATAGTCAAAATCCATTATTGTAGTGTACATTGTGCATGTTGAAAGAGAATCGCACCAAGACGCAAAGTGCAAAGTTGATGGAAGAAGCGCACCAAAACACGGTACACTATGCATGGTGGATATGCTCTATACCAAGGTTCATGGGTTATAGTGAATGGTGAAAGTGGAAAATAGCAAGGTGCACTATGTATGTGCGAAGTGCACTGTACCAAGATGCAAGGTGCATGGTGCGTAGTGGAAGTGCATCCTACCAAGGTAAAATGTGACGGGTGCATGGTGTAATCGCACCATACCAAGGTTCATCGTGCATCGTGGAAGTGCATCATTCCAAGCGGCATAGTGCATAGTGCATGGTGGAAGTGCACCACATGATGTTGCACCGTGCATAGTCAAAATCCATTATTGTAGTGTACATTGTGCATGTTGAAAGAGAATCGCACCAAGACGCAAAGTTCAAAGTTGATGGAAGAAGCGCACCAAAACACGGTACACTATGCATGGTGGATATGCTCTATACCAAGGTTCATGGGTTATAGTGAATGGTGAAAGTGGAAAATAGCAAGGTGCACTATGTATGTGCCAAGTGCACTATACCAAGATGCAAGGTGTATGGTGCGTAGTGGAAGTGCATCCTACCAAGGTAAAATGTGACGGGTGCATGGTGTAATCGCACCATACCAAGGTTCACCGTGCATCGTGGAAGTGCATCATTCCAAGCGGCATAGTGCATAGTGCATGGTGGAAGTGCACCACATGATGTTGCACCGTGCATAGTGAAAATCCATTATTGTAGTGTACATTGTGCATGTTGAAAGAGAATCGCACCAAGACGCAAAGTGCAAAGTTGATGGAAGAAGCGCACCAAAACACGGTACACTATGCATGGTGGATATGCTCTATACCAAGGTTCTCGGGTTATAGTGAATGGTGAAAGTGTAAAATAGCAAGGTGCACTATGTATGTGCGAAGTGCACCGTACCAAGATGCAAGGTTCATATTGCGTAGTGGAAGTGCATCCTACCAAGGTGAAATGTGACTGGTGCATGGTGTAATCGCACCATACCAAGGTTCACCGTGCATCGTGGAAGTGCATCATTCCAAGCGGCATAGTGCATAGTGCATGGTGGAAGTGCACCACATGATGTTGCACCGTGCATAGTCAAAATCCATTATTGTAGTGTACATTGTGCATGTTGAAAGAGAATCGCACCAAGACGCAAAGTGCAAAGTTGATGGAAGAAGCGCACCAAAACACGGTACACTATGCATGGTGGATATGCTCTATACCAAGGTTCATGGGTTATAGTGAATGGTGAAAGTGGAAAATAGCAAGGTGCACTATGTATGTGCCAAGTGCACTGTACCAAGATGCAAGGTGCATGGTGCGTAGTGGAAGTGCATCCTACCAAGGTAAAATGTGACCGGTGCATGGTGTAATCGCACCATACCAAGGTTCACCGTGCATCGTGGAAGTGCATCATTCCAAGCGGCATAGTGCATAGTGCATGGTGGAAGTGCACCACATGATGTTGCACCGTGCATAGTCAAAATCCATTATTGTAGTGTACATTGTGCATGTTGAAAGAGAATCGCACCAAGACGCAAAGTGCAAAGTTGATGGAAGAAGCGCACCAAAACACGGTACACTATGCATGGTGGATATGCTCTATACCAAGGTTCACGGGTTATAGTGAATGGTGAAAGTGGAAAATAGCAAGGTGCACTATGTATGTGCGAAGTGCACTATACCAAGATGCAAGGTGCATGGTGCGTAGTGGAAGTGCATCCTACCAAGGTAAAATGTGACTGGTGCATGGTGTAATCGCACCATACCAAGGTTCACCGTGCATCGTGGAAGTGCATCATTCCAAGCGGCATAGTGCATAGTGCATGGTGGAAGTGCACCACATGATGTTGCACCGTGCATAGTCAAAATCCATTATTGTAGTGTACATTGTGCATGTTGAAAGAGAATCGCACCAAGACGCAAAGTGCAAAGTTGATGGAAGAAGCGCACCAAAACACGGTACACTATGCATGGTGGATATGCTCTATACCAAGGTTCTGGGTTATAGTGAATGGTGAAAGTGGAAAATAGCAAGGTGCACTATGTATGTGCGAAGTGCACTGTACCAAGATGCAAGGTGCATGGTGCGTAGTGGAAGTGCATCCTACCAAGGTAAAATGTGACTGGTGCATGGTGTAATCGCACCATACCAAGGTTCACCGTGCATCGTGGAAGTGCATCATTCCAAGCGACATAGTGCATAGTGCATGGTGGAAGTGCACCACATGATGTTGCACCGTGCATAGTCAAAATCCATTATTGTAGTGTACATTGTGCATGTTGAAAGAGAATCGCACCAAGACGCAAAGTGCAAAGTTGATGGAAGAAGCGCACCAAAACACGGTACACTATGCATGGTGGATATGCTCTATACCAAGGTTCACGGGTTATAGTGAATGGTGAAAGTGGAAAATAGCAAGGTGCACTATGTATGTGCGAAGTGCACTGTACCAAGATGCAAGGTGCATGGTGCGTAGTGGAAGTGCATCCTACCAAGGTAAAATGTGACCGGTGCATGGTGTAATCGCACCATACCAAGGTTCACCGTGCATCGTGGAAGTGCATCATTCCAAGCTACATAGTGCATAGTGCATGGTGGAAGTGCACCACATGATGTTGCACCGTGCATAGTCAAAATCCATTATTGTAGTGTACATTGTGCATGTTGAAAGAGAATCGCACCAAGACGCAAAGTGCAAAGTTGATGGAAGAAGCGCACCAAAACACGGTACACTATGCATGGTGGATATGCTCTATACCAAGGTTCATGGGTTATAGTGAATGGTGAAAGTGGAAAATAGCAAGGTGCACTATGTATGTGCGAAGTGCACTATACCAAGATGCAAGGTGCATGGTGCGTAGTGGAAGTGCATCCTACCAAGGTAAAATGTGACTCGGTGCATGGTGTAATCGCACCATACCAAGGTTCACCGTGCATCGTGGAAGTGCATCATTCCAAGCGGCATAGTGCATAGTGCATGGTGGAAGTGCACCACATGATGTTGCACCGTGCATAGTCAAAATCCATTATTGTAGTGTACATTGTGCATGTTGAAAGAGAATCGCACCAAGACGCAAAGTGCAAAGTTGATGGAAGAAGCGCACCAAAACACGGTACACTATGCATGGTGGATATGCTCTATACCAAGGTTCACGGGTTATAGTGAATGGTGAAAGTGGAAAATAGCAAGGTGCACTATGTATGTGCGAAGTGCACTGTACCAAGATGCAAGGTGCATGGTGCGTAGTGGAAGTGCATCCTACCAAGGTAAAATGTGACTGGTGCATGGTGTAATCGCACCATACCAAGGTTCACCGTGCATCGTGGAAGTGCATCATTCCAAGCGGCATAGTGCATAGTGCATGGTGGAAGTGCACCACATGATGTTGCACCGTGCATAGTCAAAATCCATTATTGTAGTGTACATTGTGCATGTTGAAAGAGAATCGCACCAAGACGCAAAGTGCAAAGTTGATGGAAGAAGCGCACCAAAACACGGTACACTATGCATGGTGGATATGCTCTATACCAAGGTTCACGGGTTATAGTGAATGGTGAAAGTGGAAAATAGCAAGGTGCACTATGTATGTGCGAAGTGCACCGTACCAAGATGCAAGGTGCATGGTGCGTAGTGGAAGTGCATCCTACCAAGGTAAAATGTGACTGGTGCATGGTGTAATCGCACCATACCAAGGTTCACCGTGCATCGTGGAAGTGCATCATTCCAAGCGGCATAGTGCATAGTGCATGGTGGAAGTGCACCACATGATGTTGCACCGTGCATAGTCAAAATCCATTATTGTAGTGTACATTGTGCATGTTGAAAGAGAATCGCACCAAGACGCAAAGTGCAAAGTTGATGGAAGAAGCGCACCAAAACACGGTACACTATGCATGGTGGATATGCTCTATACCAAGGTTCTCGGGTTATAGTGAATGGTGAAAGTGGAAAATAGCAAGGTGCACTATGTATGTGCGAAGTGCATTGTACCAAGATGAAAGGTCCATGGTGCGCTGTGGAAGTGCATCGTACTAAGGTAAAATGTGACTGGTGCATGGTGTAATCGCACCATACCAAGGTTCATCGTGCATCGTGGAAGTGCATCATTCCAAGCTACATAGTGCATAGTGCATGGTGGAAGTGCACCACATGATGTTGCACCGTGCATAGTCAAAATCCATTATTGTAGTGTACATTGTGCATGTTGAAAGAGAATCGCACCAAGACGCAAAGTGCAAAGTTGATGGAAGAAGCGCACCAAAACACGGTACACTATGCATGGTGGATATGCTCTATACCAAGGTTCATGGGTTATAGTGAATGGTGAAAGTGGAAAATAGCAAGGTGCACTATGTATGTGCGAAGTGCACTATACCAAGATGCAAGGTGCATGGTGCGTAGTGGAAGTGCATCGTACCAAGGTAAAATGTGACTTGTGCATGGTGTAATCGCACCATACCAAGGTTCACCGTGCATCGTGGAAGTGCATCATTCCAAGCTACATAGTGCATAGTGCATGGTGGAAGTGCACCACATGATGTTGCACCGTGCATAGTCAAAATCCATTATTGTAGTGTACATTGTGCATGTTGAAAGAGAATCGCACCAAGACGCAAAGTGCAAAGTTGATGGAAGAAGCGCACCAAAACACGGTACACTATGCATGGTGGATATGCTCTATACCAAGGTTCTCGGGTTATAGTGAATGGTGAAAGTGGAAAATAGCAAGGTGCACTATGTATGTGCGAAGTGCACTGTACCAAGATGCAAGGTGCATGGTGCGTAGTGGAAGTGCATCCTACCAAGGTAAAATGTGACTCGGTGCATGGTGTAATCGCACCATACCAAGGTTCACCGTGCATCGTGGAAGTGCATCATTCCAAGCTACATAGTGCATAGTGCATGGTGGAAGTGCACCACATGATGTTGCACCGTGCATAGTCAAAATCCATTATTGTAGTGTACATTGTGCATGTTGAAAGAGAATCGCACCAAGACGCAAAGTGCAAAGTTGATGGAAGAAGCGCACCAAAACACGGTACACTATGCATGGTGGATATGCTCTATACCAAGGTTCTGGGTTATAGTGAATGGTGAAAGTGGAAAATAGCAAGGTGCACTATGTATGTGCGAAGTGCACTGTACCAAGATGCAAGGTGCATGGTGCGTAGTGGAAGTGCATCCTACCAAGGTAAAATGTGACTGGTGCATGGTGTAATCGCACCATACCAAGGTTCACCGTGCATCGTGGAAGTGCATCATTCCAAGCTACATAGTGCATAGTGCATGGTGGAAGTGCACCACATGATGTTGCACCGTGCATAGTCAAAATCCATTATTGTAGTGTACATTGTGCATGTTGAAAGAGAATCGCACCAAGACGCAAAGTGCAAAGTTGATGGAAGAAGCGCACCAAAACACGGTACACTATGCATGGTGGATATGCTCTATACCAAGGTTCACGGGTTATAGTGAATGGTGAAAGTGGAAAATAGCAAGGTGCACTATGTATGTGCGAAGTGCACTGTACCAAGATGCAAGGTGCATGGTGCGTAGTGGAAGTGCATCCTACCAAGGTAAAATGTGACGGTGCATGGTGTAATCGCACCATACCAAGGTTCACCGTGCATCGTGGAAGTGCATCATTCCAAGCTACATAGTGCATAGTGCATGGTGGAAGTGCACCACATGATGTTGCACCGTGCATAGTCAAAATCCATTATTGTAGTGTACATTGTGCATGTTGAAAGAGAATCGCACCAAGACGCAAAGTGCAAAGTTGATGGAAGAAGCGCACCAAAACACGGTACACTATGCATGGTGGATATGCTCTATACCAAGGTTCACGGGTTATAGTGAATGGTGAAAGTGGAAAATAGCAAGGTGCACTATGTATGTGCGAAGTGCACTGTACCAAGATGCAAGGTGCATGGTGCGTAGTGGAAGTGCATCGTACCAAGGTAAAATGTGACTTGTGCATGGTGTAATCGCACCATACCAAGGTTCACCGTGGATCGTGGAAGTGCATCATTCCAAGCTACATAGTGCATAGTGCATGGTGGAAGTGCACCACATGATGTTGCACCGTGCATAGTCAAAATCCATTATTGTAGTGTACATTGTGCATGTTGAAAGAGAATCGCACCAAGACGCAAAGTGCAAAGTTGATGGAAGAAGCGCACCAAAACACGGTACACTATGCATGGTGGATATGCTCTATACCAAGGTTCACGGGTTATAGTGAATGGTGAAAGTGGAAAATAGCAAGGTGCACTATGTATGTGCGAAGTGCACCGTACCAAGATGCAAGGTGCATGGTGCGTAGTGGAAGTGCATCGTACCAAGGTAAAATGTGACTGGTGCATGGTGTAATCGCACCATACCAAGGTTCACCGTGCATCGTGGAAGTGCATCATTCCAAGCTGCATAGTGCATGGTGCATGGTGGAAGTGAACCACATGATGTTGCACCGTGCAAAGTCAAAATCCATTATTGTAGTGTACATTGTGCATGTTGAAAGAGAATCGCACCAAGACGCAAAGTGCAAAGTTGATGGAAGAAGCGCACCAAAACACGGTACACTATGCATGGTGGATATGCTCTATACCAAGGTTCACGGGTTATAGTGAATGGTGAAAGTGGAAAATAGCAAGGTGCACTATGTATGTGCGAAGTGCACTGTACCAAGATGCAAGGTGCATGGTGCGTAGTGGAAGTGCATCGTACCAAGGTAAAATGTGACCGGTGCATGGTGTAATCGCACCATACCAAGGTTCACCGTGCATCGTGGAAGTGCATCATTCCAAGCTACATAGTGCATAGTGCATGGTGGAAGTGCACCACATGATGTTGCACTGTGCATAGTCAAAATCCATTATTGTAGTGTACATTTTGCATGTTGAAAGAGACTCGCACCAAGACGCAAAGTGCATAGCTGATGGAAGAAGCGCACCAAACCACAGAACACTATGCATGGTGGATATGCTCTATACCAAGGTTCATGGTTGATAGTGAATGGTGAAAGTGGAAAATAGCAAGGTGCACTACGTATGTGCGAAGTGCACTGTACCAAGATGCAAGGTGCATGGTGCGTAGTGGAAGTGCATCGTACCAAGGTAAAATGTGACTTGTGCATGGTGTAATCGCACCATACCAAGGTTCACCGTGCATCGTGGAAGTGCATCATTCCAAGCTACATAGTGCATAGTGCATGGTGGAAGTGCACCACATGATGTTGCACCGTGCATAGTCAAAATCCATTATTGTAGTGTACATTGTGCATGTTGAAAGAGAATCGCACCAAGACGCAAAGTGCATAGTTGATGGAAGAAGCGCACCAAAACACGGTACACTATGCATGGTGGATATGCTCTATACCAAGGTTCACAGATGATAGTGAATGGTGAAAGTTGAAAATAGCAAGGTGCACTATGTATGTGCGAAGTGCACTATACCAAGATGCAAGGTGCATGGTGCGTAGTGGAAGTGCATCGTACCAAGGTAAAATGTGACTTGTGCATGGTGTAATCGCACCATACCAAGGTTCACCGTGCATCGTGGAAGTGCATCATTCCAAGCTACATAGTGCATAGTGCATGGTGGAAGTGCACCACATGATGTTGCACTGTGCATAGTCAAAATCCATTATTGTAGTGTACATTGTGCATGTTGAAAGAGAATCGCACCAAGACGCAAAGTGCATAGTTGATGGAAGAAGCGCACCAAACCACGGTACACTATGCATGGTGGATATGCTCTATACCAAGGTTCACGGTTATAGTGAATGGTGAAAGTGGAAAATAGCAAGGTGCACTATGTATGTGCAAAGTGCACTGTACCAAGATGCAAGGGGCATGGTGCGTAGTGGAAGTGCATCGTACCAAGGTAAAATGTGACTGGTGCATGGTGTAATCGCACCATACCAAGGTTCACCGTGCATCGTGGAAGTGCATCATTCCAAGCTACATAGTGCATAGTGCATGGTGGAAGTGCACCACATGATGTTGCACTGTGCATAGTCAAAATCCATTATTGTAGTGTACATTGTGCATGTTGAAAGAGAATCGCACCAAGACGCAAAGTGCATAGTTGATGGAAGAAGCGCACCAAACCACGGTACACTATGCATGGTGGATATGCTCTATACCAAGGTTCACCGTTGATAGTGAATGGTGAAAGTTGAAAATAGCATGGTGCACTATGTATGTGCGAAGTGCACTATACCAAGATGCAAGGTGCATGGTGCGTAATGGAAGTGCATTGTACCAAGGTAAAATGTGACATGTGCATGGTGTAATCACACCATACCAAGGTTCACCGTGCATCGTGGAAGTGCATCATTCCAAGCTACATAGTGCATAGTGCATGGTGGAAGTGCACCACATGATGTTGCACCGTGCATAGTCAAAATCCATTATTGTAGTGTACATTGTGCATGTTGAAAGAGAATCGCACCAAGACGCAAAGTGCATAGTTGATGGAAGAAGCGCACCAAACCACGGTACACTATGCATGGTGGATATGCTCTATACCAAGGTTCACGGTTGATAGTGAATGGTGAAAGTGGAAAATAGCAAGGTGCACTATGTATGTGCGAAGTGCACTGTACCAAGATGCAAGGTGCATGGTGCGTAGTGGAAGTGCATCGTACCAAGGTAAAATGTGACTTGTGCATGGTGTAATCGCACCATACCAAGGTTCACCGTGCATCGTGGAAGTGCATCATTCCAAGCTACATAGTGCATAGTGCATGGTGGAAGTGCACCACATGATGTTGCACTGTGCATAGTCAAAATCCATTATTGTAGTGTACATTATGCATGTTCAAAAAGAATCGCACCAAGACGCAAAGTGCATAGTTGATGGAAGAAGCGCACCAAACCACGGTACACTATGCATGGTGGATATGCTCTATACCAAGGTTCACGGTTGATAGTGAATGGTGAAAGTTGAAAATAGCAAGGTGCACTATGTATGTGCGAAGTGCACTGTACCAAGATGCAAGGTGCATGGTGCGTAGTGGAAGTGCATCGTACCAAGGTAAAATGTGACTTGTGCATGGTGTAATCGCACCATACCAAGGTTCACCGTGCATCGTGGAAGTGCATCATTCCAAGCTACATAGTGCATAGTGCATGGTGGAAGTGCACCACATGATGTTGCACCGTGCATAGTCAAAATCCATTATTGTAGTGTACATTTTGCATGTTGAAAGAGACTCGCACCAAGACGCAAAGTGCATAGCTGATGGAAGAAGCGCACCAAACCACGGAACACTATGCATGGTGGATATGCTCTATACCAAGGTTCACGGTTGATAGTGAATGGTGAAAGTGGAAAATAGCAAGGTGCACTATGTATGTGCGAAGTGCATTGTACCAAGATGCAAGGTGCATGGTGTGTAATGGAAGTGCATCGTACCAAGGTAAAATGTGACTGGTGCATGGTGTAATCGCACCATACCAAGGTTCACCGTGCATCGTGGAAGTGCATCATTCCAAGCTACATAGTGCATAGTGCATGGTGGAAGTGCACCACATGATCTTGCATTGTGCATAGTCAAAATCCATTATTGTAGTGTACATTGTGCATGTTGAAAGAGAATCGCACCAAGACGCAAAGTGCATAGCTGATGGAAGAAGCGCACCAAACCACGGTACACTATGCATGGTGGATATGCTCTATACCAAGGTTCACGGTTGATAGTGAATGGTGAAAGTGGAAAATAGCAAGGTGCACTATGTATGTGCGAAGTGCACTATACCAAGATGCAAGGTGCATGGTGCGTAATGGAAGTGCATCGTACCAAGGTAAAATGTGACTGGTGCATGGTGTAATCGCACCATACCAAGGTTCACCGTGCATCGTGGAAGTGCATCATTCCAAGCTACATAGTGCATAGTTCATGGTGGAAGTGCACCACATGATGTTGCACCGTGCATAGTCAAAATCCATTATTGTAGTGTACATTGTGCATGTTGAAAGAGAATCGCACCAAGACGCAAAGTGCATAGTTGATGGAAGAAGCGCACCAAACCACGGTACACTATGCATGGTGGATATGCTCTATACCAAGGTTCACGGTTGATAGTGAATGGTGAAAGTGGAAAATAGCAAGGTGCACTATGTATGTGCGAAGTGCACCGTACCAAGATGCAAGGTGCATGGTGCGTAGTGGAAGTGCATCGTACCAAGGTAAAATGTGACTTGTGCATGGTGTAATCGCACCATACCAAGGTTCACATCGTGCATCGTGGAAGTGCATCATTCCAAGCTACATAGTGCATAGTGCATGGTGGAAGTGCACCACATGATGTTGCACCGTGCATAGTCAAAATCCATTATTGTAGTGTACATTGTGCATGTTGAAAGAGAATCGCACCAAGACGCAAAGTGCATAGTTGATGGAAGAAGCGCACCAAACCACGGTACACTATGCATGGTGGATATGCTCTATACCAAGGTTCACGGTTGATAGTGAATGGTGAAAGTGGAAAATAGCAAGGTGCACTAGGTATGTGCGAAGTGCACCGTACCAAGATGCAAGGTGCATGGTGCGTAGTGGAAGTGCATCGTACCAAGGTAAAATGTGACTTGTGCATGGTGTAATCGCACCATACCAAGGTTCACCGTGCATCGTGGAAGTGCATCATTCCAAGCTACATAGTGCATAGTGCATGATGGAAGTGTACCACATGATGTTGCACGGTGCATAGTCAAAATCCATTATTGTGGTGTACATTGTGCATGTTGAAAGAGAATCGCACCAAGACGCAAAGTGCATAGTTGATGGAAGAAGCGCACCAAACCACGGTACACTATGCATGGTGGATATGCTCTATACCAAGGTTCACGGTTGATAGTGAATGGTGAAAGTGGAAAATAGCAAGGTGCACTATGTATGTGCGAAGTGCACTATACCAAGATGCAAGGTGCATGGTGCGTAGTGGAAGTGCATCGTACCAAGGTAAAATGTGAATGGTGCATGGTGTAATCGCACCATACCAAGGTTCACCGTGCATCATGGAAGTGCATCATTCCAAGTTACATAGGGCATAGTGCATGATGGAAGTGCACCACATGATGTTGCACCGTGCATAGTCAAAATCCATTATTGTAGTGTACATTGTGCATGTTGAAAGAGAATCGCACCAAGACGCAAAGTGCATAGTTGATGGAAGAAGCGCACCAAACCACGGTACACTATGCATGGTGGATATGCTCTATACCAAGGTTCACGGTTGATAGTGAATGGTGAAAGTTGAAAATAGCAAGGTGCACTATGTATGTGCGAAGTGAACTGTACAAGATGCAAGGTGCATGGTGCGTAATGGAAGTGCATCGTACCAAGGTAAAATGTGACTTGTGCATGGTGTAATCACACCATACCAAGGTTCACCGTGCATCGTGGAAGTGCATCATTCCAAGCTACATAGTGCATAGTGCATGGTGGAAGTGCACCACATGATGTTGCACTGTGCATAGTCAAAATCCATTATTGTAGTGTACATTGTGCATGTTGAAAGAGAATCGCACCAAGACGCAAAGTGCATAGTTGATGGAAGAAGCGCACCAAACCACGATACACTATACATGGTGGATATGCTCTATACCAAGGTTCACGGTTGATAGTGAATGGTGAAAGTGGAAAATAGCAAGGTGCACTACGTATGTGCGAAGTGCACCGTACCAAGATGCAAGGTGCATGGTGCGTAGTGGAAGTGCATCGTACCAAGGTAAAATGTGACTTGTGCATGGTGTAATCGCACCATACCAAGGTTCACCGTGGATCGTGGAAGTGCATCATTCCAAGCTACATAGTGCATAGTGCATGGTGGAAGTGCACCACATGATGTTGCACCGTGCATAGTCAAAATCCATTATTGTAGTGTACATTGTGCATGTTGAAAGAGAATCGCACCAAGACGCAAAGTGCATAGTTGATGGAAGAAGCGCACCAAACCACGGTACACTATGCATGGTGGATATGCTCTATACCAAGGTTCACGGTTGATAGTGAATGGTGAAAGTGGAAAATAGCAAGGTGCACTATGTATGTGCGAAGTGCACCGTACCAAGATGCAAGGTGCATGGTGCGTAGTGGAAGTGCATCGTACCAAGGTAAAATGTGACTTGTGCATGGTGTAATCGCACCATACCAAGGTTCACCGTGGATCGTGGAAGTGCATCATTCCAAGCTACATAGTGCATAGTGCATGGTGGAAGTGCACCACATGATGTTGCACCGTGCATAGTCAAAATCCATTATTGTAGTGTACATTGTGCATGTTGAAAGAGAATCGCACAAAGACGCAAAGTGCATAGCTGATGGAAGCAGCGCACCAAACCACCATACACTATGCATGGTAGATATGCTCTATACCAAAGTTCACAGTTGATAGTGAATGGTGAAAGTGGAAAATAGCAAGGTGCACTATGTATGTGCGAAGTGCAATGTACCAAGATGCAAGGTGCATGGTGCGTAGTGGAAGTGCATCGTACCATGGTACTATGTGACTGGTTTCATGGTGTAATCGCACCATACCAAGGTTCACCGTGCATCGTGGAAGTGCATCATTCCAAGCTACATAGTGCATAGTGCATGGTGGACGTGCACCACATGATGTTGCACTGTGCATAGTCAAAATCCATTATTGTAGTGTACATTATGCATGTTCAAAAAGAATCGCACCAAGACGCAAAGTGCATAGTTGATGAAAGAAGCGCACCAACCCACGGTACACTATGCATGGTGGATATGCTCTATACCAAGGTTCACGGTTGATAGTGAATGGTGAAAGTTGAAAATAGCAAGGTGCACTATGTATGTGCGAAGTGCACCGTACCAAGATGCAAGGTGCATGGTGCGTAGTGGAAGTGCATCGTACCAAGGTAAAATGTGACTTGTGCATGGTGTAATCGCACCATACCAAGGTTCACCGTGGATCGTGGAAGTGCATCATTCCAAGCTACATAGTGCATAGTGCATGGTGGAAGTGCACCACATGATGTTGCACCGTGCATAGTCAAAATCCATTATTGTAGTGTACATTATGCATGTTCAAAAAGAATCGCACCAAGACGCAAAGTGCATAGTTGATGGAAGAAGCGCACCAAACCACGGTACACTATGCATGGTGGATATGCTCTATACCAAGGTTCACGGTTGATAGTGAATGGTGAAAGTTGAAAATAGCAAGGTGCACTATGTATGTGCGAAGTGCACTGTACCAAGATGCAAGGTGCATGGTGCGTAGTGGAAGTGCATCGTACCAAGGTAAAATGTGACTTGTGCATGGTGTAATCGCACCATACCAAGGTTCACCGTGCATCGTGGAATTGCATCATTCCAAGCTACATAGTGCATAGTGCATGGTGGAAGTGCACCACATGATGTTGCACTGTGCATAGTCAAAATCCATTATTGTAGTGTACATTGTGCATGTTGAAAGAGAATCGCACCAAGACGCAAAGTGCATAGTTGATGGAAGAAGCGCACCAAACCACGATACACTATACATGGTGGATATGCTCTATACCAAGGTTCACGGTTGATAGTGAATGGTGAAAGTGGAAAATAGCAAGGTGCACTACGTATGTGCGAAGTGCACTGTACCAAGATGCAAGGTGCATGGTGCGTAGTGGAAGTGCATCGTACCAAGGTAAAATGTGACTTGTGCATGGTGTAATCGCACCATACCAAGGTTCACCGTGCATCGTGGAAGTGCATCATTCCAAGCTACATAGTGCATAGTGCATGGTGGAAGTGCACCACATGATGTTGCACCGTGCATAGTCAAAATCCATTATTGTAGTGTACATTGTGCATGTTGAAAGAGAATCGCACCAAGACGCAAAGTGCATAGTTGATGGAAGAAGCGCACCAAACCACGGTACACTATGCATGGTGGATATGCTCTATACCAAGGTTCACGGTTGATAGTGAATGGTGAAAGTGGAAAATAGCAAGGTGCACTATGTATGTGCGAAGTGCACTGTACCAAGATGCAAGGTGCATGGTGCGTAGTGGAAGTGCATCGTACCAAGGTAAAATGTGACTTGTGCATGGTGTAATCGCACCATACCAAGGTTCACCGTGGATCGTGGAAGTGCATCATTCCAAGCTACATAGTGCATAGTGCATGGTGGAAGTGCACCACATGATGTTGCACCGTGCATAGTCAAAATCCATTATTGTAGTGTACATTGTGCATGTTGAAAGAGAATCGCACCAAGACGCAAAGTGCATAGTTGATGGAAGAAGCGCACCAAACCACGGTACACTATGCATGGTGGATATGCTCTATACCAAGGTTCACGGTTGATAGTGAATGGTGAAAGTGGAAAATAGCAAGGTGCACTATGTATGTGCGAAGTGCACCGTACCAAGATGCAAGGTGCATGGTGCGTAGTGGAAGTGCATCGTACCAAGGTAAAATGTGACTTGTGCATGGTGTAATCGCACCATACCAAGGTTCACCGTGGATCGTGGAAGTGCATCATTCCAAGCTACATAGTGCATAGTGCATGGTGGAAGTGCACCACATGATGTTGCACCGTGCATAGTCAAAATCCATTATTGTAGTGTACATTGTGCATGTTGAAAGAGAATCGCACCAAGACGCAAAGTGCATAGTTGATGGAAGAAGCGCACCAAACCACGGTACACTATGCATGGTGGATATGCTCTATACCAAGGTTCACGGTTGATAGTGAATGGTGAAAGTTGAAAATAGCAAGGTGCACTATGTATGTGCGAAGTGCACTGTACCAAGATGCAAGGTGCATGGTGCGTAGTGGAAGTGCATCGTACCAAGGTAAAATGTGACTTGTGCATGGTGTAATCGCACCATACCAAGGTTCACCGTGGATCGTGGAAGTGCATCATTCCAAGCTACATAGTGCATAGTGCATGGTGGAAGTGCACCACATGATGTTGCACCGTGCATAGTCAAAATCCATTATTGTAGTGTACATTGTGCATGTTGAAAGAGAATCGCACCAAGACGCAAAGTGCATAGTTGATGGAAGAAGCGCACCAAACCACGGTACACTATGCATGGTGGATATGCTCTATACCAAGGTTCACGGTTGATAGTGAATGGTGAAAGTTGAAAATAGCAAGGTGCACTATGTATGTGCGAAGTGCACTGTACCAAGATGCAAGGTGCATGGTGCGTAGTGGAAGTGCATCGTACCAAGGTAAAATGTGACTTGTGCATGGTGTAATCGCACCATACCAAGGTTCACCGTGGATCGTGGAAGTGCATCATTCCAAGCTACATAGTGCATAGTGCATGGTGGAAGTGCACCACATGATGTTGCACCGTGCATAGTCAAAATCCATTATTGTAGTGTACATTGTGCATGTTGAAAGAGAATCGCACCAAGACGCAAAGTGCATAGTTGATGGAAGAAGCGCACCAAACCACGGTACACTATGCATGGTGGATATGCTCTATACCAAGGTTCACGGTTGATAGTGAATGGTGAAAGTTGAAAATAGCAAGGTGCACTATGTATGTGCGAAGTGCACTGTACCAAGATGCAAGGTGCATGGTGCGTAGTGGAAGTGCATCGTACCAAGGTAAAATGTGACTTGTGCATGGTGTAATCGCACCATACCAAGGTTCACCGTGGATCGTGGAAGTGCATCATTCCAAGCTACATAGTGCATAGTGCATGGTGGAAGTGCACCACATGATGTTGCACCGTGCATAGTCAAAATCCATTATTGTAGTGTACATTGTGCATGTTGAAAGTGAATCGCACCAAGACGCAAAGTGCATAGTTGATGGAAGAAGCGCACCAAACCACGGTACACTATGCATGGTGGATATGCACTATACCAAGGTTCACGGTTGATAGTGAATGGTGAAAGTTGAAAATAGCAAGGTGCACTATGTATGTGCGAAGTGCACCGTACCAAGATGCAAGGTGCATGGTGCGTAGTGGAAGTGCATCGTACCAAGGTAAAATGTGACTTGTGCATGGTGTAATCGCACCATACCAAGGTTCACCGTGGATCGTGGAAGTGCATCATTCCAAGCTACATAGTGCATAGTGCATGGTGGAAGTGCACCACATGATGTTGCACCGTGCATAGTCAAAATCCATTATTGTAGTGTACATTGTGCATGTTGAAAGTGAATCGCACCAAGACGCAAAGTGCATAGTTGATGGAAGAAGCGCACCAAACCACGGTACACTATGCATGGTGGATGTGCACTATACCAAGGTTCACGGTTGATAGTGAATGGTGAAAGTTGAAAATGGCAAGGTGCACTATGTATGTGTTAAGTGCACTGTACCAAGATGCAAGGTGCATGGTGCGTAGTGGAAGTGCATCGTACCAAGGTAAAATGTGACTTGTGCATGGTGTAATCGCACCATACCAAGGTTCACCGTGGATCGTGGAAGTGCATCATTCCAAGCTACATAGTGCATAGTGCATGGTGGAAGTGCACCACATGATGTTGCACCGTGCATAGTCAAAATCCATTATTGTAGTGTACATTGTGCATGTTGAAAGTGAATCGCACCAAGACGCAAAGTGCATAGTTGATGGAAGAAGCGCACCAAACCACGGTACACTATGCATGGTGGATGTGCACTATACCAAGGTTCACGGTTGATAGTGAATGGTGAAAGTTGAAAATAGCAAGGTGCACTATGTATGTGCGAAGTGCACTGTACCAAGATGCAAGGTGCATGGTGCGTAGTGGAAGTGCATCGTACCAAGGTAAAATGTGACTTGTGCATGGTGTAATCGCACCATACCAAGGTTCACCGTGGATCGTGGAAGTGCATCATTCCAAGCTACATAGTGCATAGTGCATGGTGGAAGTGCACCACATGATGTTGCACCGTGCATAGTCAAAATCCATTATTGTAGTGTACATTGTGCATGTTGAAAGTGAATCGCACCAAGACGCAAAGTGCATAGTTGATGGAAGAAGCGCACCAAACCACGGTACACTATGCATGGTGGATGTGCACTATACCAAGGTTCACGGTTGATAGTGAATGGTGAAAGTTGAAAATAGCAAGGTGCACTATGTATGTGCGAAGTGCACTGTACCAAGATGCAAGGTGCATGGTGCGTAGTGGAAGTGCATCGTACCAAGGTAAAATGTGACTTGTGCATGGTGTAATCGCACCATACCAAGGTTCACCGTGGATCGTGGAAGTGCATCATTCCAAGCTACATAGTGCATAGTGCATGGTGGAAGTGCACCACATGATGTTGCACCGTGCATAGTCAAAATCCATTATTGTAGTGTACATTGTGCATGTTGAAAGTGAATCGCACCAAGACGCAAAGTGCATAGTTGATGGAAGAAGCGCACCAAACCACGGTACACTATGCATGGTGGATGTGCACTATACCAAGGTTCACGGTTGATAGTGAATGGTGAAAGTTGAAAATAGCAAGGTGCACTATGTATGTGTGAAGTGCACTATACCAAGATGCAAGGTGCATGGTGAGTAGTGGAAGTGCATCGTTCCAAGGTAAAATGTGACTTGTGCATGGTGTAATCGCACCATACCAAGGTTCACCGTGGATCGTGGAAGTGCATCATTCCAAGCTACATAGTGCATAGTGCATGGTGGAAGTGCACCACATGATGTTGCACCGTGCATAGTCAAAATCCATTATTGTAGTGTACATTGTGCATGTTGAAAGTGAATCGCACCAAGACGCAAAGTGCATAGTTGATGGAAGAAGCGCACCAAACCACGGTACACTATGCATGGTGGATATGCTCTATACCAAGGTTCACGGTTGATAGTGAATGGTGAAAGTTGAAAATAGCAAGGTGCACTATGTATGTGCGAAGTGCACTGTACCAAGATGCAAGGTGCATGGTGCGTAGTGGAAGTGCATCGTACCAAGGTAAAATGTGACTTGTGCATGGTGTAATCGCACCATACCAAGGTTCACCGTGGATCGTGGAAGTGCATCATTCCAAGCTACATAGTGCATAGTGCATGGTGGAAGTGCACCACATGATGTTGCACCGTGCATAGTCAAAATCCATTATTGTAGTGTACATTGTGCATGTTGAAAGTGAATCGCACCAAGACGCAAAGTGCATAGTTGATGGAAGAAGCGCACCAAACCACGGTACACTATGCATGGTGGATATGCTCTATACCAAGGTTCACGGTTGATAGTGAATGGTGAAAGTTGAAAATAGCAAGGTGCACTATGTATGTGCGAAGTGCACCGTACCAAGATGCAAGGTGCATGGTGCGTAGTGGAAGTGCATCGTACCAAGGTAAAATGTGACTTGTGCATGGTGTAATCGCACCATACCAAGGTTCACCGTGGATCGTGGAAGTGCATCATTCCAAGCTACATAGTGCATAGTGCATGGTGGAAGTGCACCACATGATGTTGCACCGTGCATAGTCAAAATCCATTATTGTAGTGTACATTGTGCATGTTGAAAGAGAATCGCACCAAGACGCAAAGTGCATAGTTGATGGAAGAAGCGCACCAACCCACGGTACACTATGCATGGTGGATATGCTCTATACCAAGGTTCACGGTTGATAGTGAATGGTGAAAGTTGAAAATAGCAAGGTGCACTATGTATGTGCGAAGTGCACTATACCAAGATGCAAGGTGCATGGTGCGTAGTGGAAGTGCATCGTACCAAGGTAAAATGTGACTTGTGCATGGTGTAATCGCACCATACCAAGGTTCACCGTGCATTGTGGAAGTGCATCATTCCAAGTTACATAGGGCATAGTGCATGATGGAAGTGCACCACATGATGTTGCACTGTGCATAGTCAAAATCCATTATTGTAGTGTACATTGTGCATGTTGAAAGAGAATCGCACCAAGACGCAAAGTGCATAGTTGATGGAAGAAGCGCACCAAACCACGGTACACTATGCATGGTGGATATGCTCTATACCAAGGTTCACGGTTGATAGTGAATGGTGAAAGTGGAAAATAGCAAGGTGCACTATGTATGTGCTAAGTGCATTGTACCAAGATGAAAGGTGCATGGTGCGTAGTGGAAGTGCATCGTACCAAGGTAAAATGTGACTGGTGCATGGTGTAATCGCACCATACCAAGGTTCACCGTGCATCGTGGAAGTGCATCATTCCAAGCTACATAGTGCATAGTGGATGGTGGAAGTGCACCACATGATGTTGCACTGTGCATAGTCAAAATCCATTATTGTAGTTTACATTTTGCATGTTGAAAGAGACTCGCACCAAGTAGGAAAGTGCATAGTTGATGGAAGAAGCACACCAAACCACGGTACACTATGCATGGTGGATATGCTCTATATCAAGGGTCATGGTTGATAGTGAATGGTGAAAGTGGAAAATAGCAAGGTGAACTATGTATGTGTGACGTGCACTGTACCAAAATGCAAGGTGCATGGTGTGTAGTTGAAGTGCATCGTACCAAGGTAAAATGAAATTGGTGCATGGTGTAATCGCACCATACCAAGTTTAACAGTGCATCGTGGAAGTGCATCATTCAAAGCTACTTAGTGCATAGTGCATGGTAGAAGTGCACCACATAATGTTGCACTGTGCATAGTCAAAATCCATTATTGTAGTGTACATTATGCATGTTGAAAGAGAATCGCACCAAGATGCAAAGTGCATAGTTGATGGAAGCAGCACACCAAACCACGGTACACTATGCATGTGGATATGCTCTATACCAAGGTTCACGGGTTATAGTGTAAGGTGAAAGTAGAAAATAGCAAGGTGCACTATGTAAGTGCGAAGTGCATTGTACCAAGATGCAAGGTGCATGGTGCGTATTGGAAGTGCATCGTACCAAGGTAAAATGTGACTGGTGCATGGTGTAATCGCACCATACCAAGGTTCACCGTGTATCGTGGAAGTGCATTATTCCAAGCTCCATCGTGCATAGTGCATGGTGGAAGTGCACCACATGATGTTGCACTGTGCATAGTCAAAATCCATTATTGTAGTGTACATTATGCATGTTGAAAGGGCATCGCACCAAGACGCAAAGTTCAAAGTTGATGGAAGAAGCGCACCAGACCACGGTACACTATGCATGGTGGATATACTCTATACCAAAGTTCACGGTTGATTGTGAATGGTGAAATTGGAAAATAGCAAGGTGCACTATGTATGTGCGAAGTGCACTGTACCAAGATGCAAGGTGCATGGTGCATAGTGGAAGTGCATCGTACTAAGGTAAAATGTGACTGGTGTATGGTGTAATCGAACCATACCAAGGTTCATCGTGCATCGTGGAAGTGCATCATTCCAAATTGCATATTGAATACTACATGGTGCAAGTGCACCGCATGATGTTACACTGTGCATAGTCAAAATCCACTATTGTAGTGTGCATTGTGCATGTTAAAAGTGCACCGCACCAAGACGCAAAGTTGAATCGTGATAGAAGAGGCGCACTAAACCCCGGTACACTATTCATGGTGGATATGCTCTATAACATAGTTCACGATTGAGAGTGAATCGTGAAAGTGGAAAATAGCAAGGTACGTTATGTATGTGCAAAGTGCACTGTACCAAGATGCAAGGTGCATGGTGCGTAATGGAAGTGCATCGTACCAAGGTAAAATGTGACTGGTGCATGGTGTAATCGCACCATACCAAGGTTCACCGTACATCGTGGAAGTGCATCATTCCAAGCTGCATAGTGCATGGTGGATGGTGGAAGTGCACCATATGATGTTGCACGGTGCATAGTCAAAATCCTTTATTGTAATATACATTGTGCATGTTCAAAGAGAATCGCACCAAGACGCATAGTGCAAAGTTGATGGAAGAAGCTCACCAAACTACGGTACACTACGCATTGTGGATATGCTCTATACCAAGGTTCACGGGTTGTAGTGAATGGTGAAAGTGGAAAATAGCAAGGTGCACTATGTATGGGCGACGTGCACTCTACCAAGATGCAAGGTGCATGGTGCATAGTGGAACTGTATCGTACCAAGGTAAATTGGGACTGGTGTATGGTGTAATCGCAGCATACCAAGATTCACCATGCATCTTTGAAGTGCATCATTCCAAGCTGCATATTGCATACTACATGGTGGAAGTGCACCACATGATGTTGCACTGTGCATAGTCAAAATCCACTATTGTAGTGTGCATTGTGCATGTTAAAAGTGCACCGCACCAAGACGCAAAGTTGAAACATGATGGAAGAGGCGCACCAAACCACAGTACACTATGAATGGTGGATATGCTCTATAACTTAGTTCATGATTGATCGTGAATGTTGAAATTGGAAAATAGCGAGGTGCGTTATGTATGTGCAAACTGCATTGTACCAAGATGCAACGTGCATGGTGCGTAGTGTAAGTGCATCGTACCAAGGTAAAATGTGACTACTGCATGGTGTAATCGCACCATACCAAGGTTCACCGTGCATCATGGAAGTGCATCATTCGAAACTACAAGATGGAAGTGCACCACATGATGTTGCATGATGCATAGTCAAAATCCATTATTGTAGTGTACATTGTGCATGTTGAAAGAGAATCGCACCAAGACGCATAGTGCAAAGTTGATGGAAGAAGCGCACCAAACCACGGTACCCTATGCATGGTGGATATGCTCTATACCAAGGTTCACGGTTGATAGTGAATGGTGAAAGTGGAAAATAGCAAGGTGCATTATGTATTTGCGAAGTGCACTGTACCAATATGCAAAGTGTATGGTGCAAAGTGGAGGTGCATCGTACCAAGGTAAAATGTGACTGGTGCATGGTGAAGTCGCACCATACCAAGGTTCACCATGCATCGTGGAAGTGCATTATTCCAAGCTACATAGTGCATGTTAGAAGTTCACCACATGATGTTGCACTGTGCATAGTCAAAATCTATTATTGTGGTGTGCACTTGGATGTTGAATGCGCATCGCACCAATACGCAAAGTGCAAAGTTGATGGAAGAAGGGCACCAACCATGATACACTATGCATGGTGGATATGCTCTATACAAGGTTCACGGTTGATAGTTAATGATTAAAGTGGAAAATAGCAAGATGCACTATGTATGTGCGAAGTGCACCGTACCAAGATGCAAGTTGCATGATGCGTAATGAAAGTGTATCGTGCCAAGGTAAAATGTGACTTGTTCATGGTGTAATCACATAATACCATGGTTCACCGTGCATCATGGAAGTGCATCATTCCAAGCTGCATAGTGCATACTGCATGGTGGAAGTGCACCATATGATGTTGCACTGTAAAGGGTCAAAATCCATTATTGTACTATACATTGTGCATGTTGAAAGAGAATCGCACCAAGACGCAAAGTGCAAAGTTGATGGAAGAAGCGCACAAAACCATGGTACACTATGCATTCTGGATATGCTCTATACGAAGGTTCACGGGTTATAGTGAATGGTGAAAGTGGAAAATAGCAAGGTGCACTATGTATGTGCGACGTGCACTGTACCAAGATGCAAGGTGCATTGTGCATAGTGCAAGTGCATCGTACCAAGGTAAAATGTGACTGGTACATGGTGTAATCGCACCATAGCAAGGTTCACCGTGCATCGTGGAAGTGCATCATTCCAAGCTGCATAATGCATAGTGCGTGATGGAAGTGCACCACATGATGTTGCACGATGTATAGTAAAAATCGATTATTGTAGTGTGCACTATGCATTTTCAAAGAGCATCGCACCAAGATCCAAAGTGCAAAGTTGATGGAAGAAGCGCACCAAACCACGGTACCCTATGCATGATGGATAAACTTTATACCAAGGTTCACGGTTGATAGTGAATGGTGAAAGTAGCAAGGTGCACTGTACCAAGAAGTAAGGTGCATGGTGCGTATTGGAAGTGCATCGTACCAAGGTAAAATGTGACTGGTGCACGATGTAATCGCACCATACCATGATTCACCGTGCATCGTGGAAGTGCATCATTCCAAGCTGCATAGTGCATAGTGCATGGTGGAAGTGCACCAAATGATGTTGCACAGTGCATAGTCCAATTCCATTATTGTAGTGTATATTGTGCATGTTGAAAGAGAATGGCACCAAGACGCAAAGTGCAAAGTTGATGGAAGAAGCGCACCAAACAACGGTAAACTATGCATTATGGATATGCTCTATACCAAGGTTCACGGGTTATAGTGAATGGTGAATGTCTAAAATAGCAAGGTGAATTATATATGTGCGACGTGCACCGTATCAAGATGCATGGTGCATAGTGGAAGTGCATCGTACCAAGGTAAAATGTGACTGGTGTATGGTGTAATCGCAGCATACCAAGGTTCATCGTGCATCGTGGAAGTGCAGCATTCCAAGCTACATATTGCATAGTACATGGTGGAAGTGCACTGCATGATGTTGCATTATGCATAGTCAAAATCCACTATTGTAGTCTGTATTGTACATGTTGAAAGTGCCCCCCACAAAGACGCAAAGTTGAAACTTGACGGAAGTAGCGCACTAAACCACGGTACACGATGCATGATGGATATGCTGTATACCAAGGTTCACGGTTCATAATGAATGGTGAAAGTGGAAAATAGCAAGATGCACTATGTATGTGCGAAGTGCACTGTATCAAGATGCAAGGTTCTTGGTGCGTAGTGGATGTGCATCGTACCAAGGTAAAAAGTGACTGGTGCATGGTGTAATCGCACCATACCAAGGTTCACCGTACATCGTTGAAGTGCATCATTCCAAGATGCATAGTGCATGGTGCATGGTGGAAGTGCACCATATGATGTTGGACGGTGCATAGTCAAAATCCTTTATTGTAATGTACATTGTGCATGTTGAAAGAGAACCGCACCAAGATGCAAAGTGCACAGTTGATGGAAGAAGCGCACCAAACCACGGTACACATTGCCTGGTGGATATGCTCTATACCAAGGTTCACGGGTTATAGTGAATGGAGAAAGTGGGAAATGGCAAGGTGCACTATGTATGTGCTAAGTGCACTATACCAAGATGCAAGGTGCATGGTGCCTAGTTGAAGTGCATCATACCAAGGTAAAATGTGACTGGTGCATGGTGTAATCGCACTATACCATGATTCACCATGCATCGTGGAAGTGCATCATTCCAACCTGCATAGTGAATAGTGCATGGTGGAAGTGCACCAAATGATGTTGCACAGTGCATAGTCCAAATCCATTATTGTAGTGTATATTGTGCATGTTGAAAGAGAATCGCACCAAGACGCAAAGTGCAAAGTTGATGGAAGAAGCGCACCAAATAACAGTAAACTATGCATTATGGATATGCTCTATACCAAGGTTCACGGGTTATAGTGAATGGTGAATGTCTAAAATAGCTAGGTGCATTATATATGTGGGACGTGCACTGTATCAAGATGCATGGTGCATAGTGGAAGTGCATCATACCAAGGTAAAATGTGACTGGTGTATGGTGTAATCGCAGCATACCAAGGTTCATCGTGCATCGTGGAAGTGCAGTATTCCAAGCTACATATTGCATACTACATGGTGGAAGTGCACTGCATGATGTTGCATTATGCATAGTCAAAATCCACTATTGTAGTCTGTATTGTACATGTTGAAAGTGCCCCCGTAAAGACGCAAAGTTGAAACTTGACGGAAGAAGGGCACTAAACCACGGTACACGATGCATGGTGGATATGCTGTATACCGAGGTTCACGGTTCATAATGAATGGTGAAAGTGGAAAATAGCAAGATGCACTATGTATGTGCGAAGTGCACTGTATCAAGATGCAAGGTTCATGGTGCGTAGTGGATGTGCATCGTACCAAGGTAAAAAGTGACTGGTGCATGGTGTAATCGCACCATACCAAGGTTCACCGTACATCGTGGAAGTGCATCATTCCAAGATGCATAGTGCATGGTGCATGGTGGAAGTTCACCATATGATGTTGGACGGTGCATAGTCAAAATCCTTTATTGTACTGTACATTGTGCATGTTGAAAGAGAATCGCACCAAGATGCAAAGTGCACAGTTGATGGAAGAAGCGCACCAAACCACGGTACACTTTGCCTGGTGGATATGCTCTATACCAAGGTTCACGGGTTATAGTGAATGGTGAAAGTGGAAAATAGTAAGGTGCACTATGTATGTGCGACGTGCACTCTACCACAAAAATATACATACCCAGTTGAGATGTGATATGATTGCATCGCGATGCCTAAGGACACGGTCGAATAGATCGTTATACTAAGTAGTTGGATCATAGTCTTACCATAAAAATGGCTTCATGCGCAGCAGCACCGACGATGAAAAATCCACCAATCCACATGTGATGTGTGAACAATGATAGTTGTGTACCATAGTCAGTAGCTAGATATGGATAAGGGGGCTTGTAATACATATGGTGAGCTACAACAATGGTTAAAGAACCTAACATAGCTAGGTTAAGAGATAATTTAGCATGCAATGTTAAGTGAATTCCAACGATTTTTTTGTCCTCGACGCCCCTTTAATTTTAAGGAATTAGTCACGTCACTTCAATAGTCTTCAATGGTTATATGGGTATCCAAAGTACGAACGAGATGGATATTTGTTGTCCCAAACATTATTCTTAGTTTCGATCCTGATCCGAGAGTTTTTAACAAAGTTTTCGTGTTGTTGATTCCTAGGGGAAGTCTCTCTCACATGTCTCCTCCTTATATTATATAAGGCATTCCTTTTCTTTAAATCTAAATATGCATTTCATTTCATTCAGTGCACTGAAAACTATATATTATATAACGCCCTTAATGCTAGGTTTTGAAAAAGACTTTTCATGTCATTCCCATTTAGGTCTGATTCGGATCCCTCGGTTGTTTCCTTTTTTCCCGCACCTTTTCCTCGAAATGAGAAAGAAGATGGTACACTCGAATTGTATTATTTAAGTGCTTATTTTCTTGCCAAAGATCCTACTTCTACAATTGGTAGGTCACCGGGTTATTCAAATAAGTTGTGTTTTCTGCGGTTTACCCATGTTACAACCTCCGTACCAATTTGGTCGATCCGGAATGGATTGGTTAAATATTTCATTAGGGAGCCTGGTCTTGACTCTTCTATGTGGTATTCATTCTCGTTCGGCTCTTGGAATCACATCCAGTAGTGGTTGGAACAGCTCGCAAAATTCAACCACTTCACCTACTTTATTGCCCCCAACCGTTTCTCGTACCTCTATTGAAACAGAATGGTTTCATGTTCTTTTATCGATTGGTTATTTCTCTCAGTTCGTATCTCTTTTTCCAATTTTGGTCTCGATTAGTTTACAAGATTGAATGGCCAATTCTCCTCCTCTCCCTATTTATTGGTCGATTTTTTTTCAAGAATTCTGAGCCCTATTGAGTCTTTTTTTATGAGATCGTGTACATGAACCTTAACCGCACAAGGCGGGGCTGGACCTACCTCCATCCCTAGAGGAGCCGTATGAGGCGAAGCTCCACGTATGGTTTTGAAGCCGAGCCTTTCCAGCAATGGGGCCTAGGGAACGATATGATGATTGGTTTAGGTAGGGCGGCCGGCCTACTAGGGCACCTGTAGGGATTAGTGCGTGAGACCGCGATCCACAAACTGATGCATGGGACTCACCCTTTACTTGGGAATAAAAGGGGAAAGATAGCATGTCACAAGAGCGAGGCGAGGTCTGGAACCCCATCGTGAGAGGGACGCCTCGTGAGCCGGGCTTAACGAGATGAGGCCTTTTGGCGAAGTCAAGTCAATTTCGGGCCACCAAACCCCGCAACCGATGAGAAGGCCAATTGGAGTAAAGGGAAGCGTGTACGTTGTCATACTCCCCGCCTTCCAAAGGTGCCTATAGGACAGGCCGGACGAGAGCGAGAGCGACAATCGGGGAGCGGATTTCCCACCGGCAGGGGACCGGAGACGGCCATCTCAAGGCACATCACGCCCTACAGTGCAAGACCGGCGAGACCCGGGAGGGCAACCCGATTGGGAGTCAGAGGATCCATAGTACCTGCAGCCCTACGGACTTCATATTCATCATTTTTTTAAAGCGGGGGGAAGGGATCTCTTTTCTGCAATGGAAAAAACGGGGAAGATTTGACTCATCACAACCTAACGATACATCCAATACCAACGATCTATGCCTAGAATTTGTTGCGTCATCTCTGCTCGTCAGCCCCGCCGGCGTAAGCATGTCCGCAAAGTCTACTGCAAGCGAGTAGCCTTTTGGCATATGGAACTAAAAATCTAAGGTCTAAAGATAGGCAAGGCTTGAAGCCGGCTCTGAAAGCATGGGGAGGCAGCAGGCATGCGTGGGGTAGGTCGGTGAAGCAAGTGGACAAGAGAAGTCGAGTAAGAGAAATCAATACCCGTTCCGAGTCGAGTCATGTTAGGAAATAAATTTACTTTATTAAAGAGTTCTGGGTTCAACTGCTATTTCAAAAGCGTGAATGGAATGTTCTGGGATAGAGGATCAATCTACTGTCATTTATTTTAACGCCCGAACCGCTCAAACCAACCAATCCAGGAAAGCACTTTCTGATAGACGCCATTGGCATATCCGTCTTGTTCCCAACCTTTAGGAGGGATGGGGGAGTGAAAAAGAGAGGAAGAGTTTATTTTTCGGTTCATGCTATGGTATTGGAATGCCTCCCATTAGGAGAAGTTGGATCAGAAACTTATTACATGCCAGCGCTACTATTGTAGTGGAGGCGAGGTCAACGGTAAGTGGACGAGAACCAGTAGATAATTCCACATCCCCATTAGGAATGGAAAGACCCGGGCGGTTGCTAGTGAGTGCAATGGGGAAAGTTTTTTCTATTCATAGTAGGTACGACGACCCTAGCTGACCCTCCCTTAATTCGAATACGTAAGATGATCTCCTTCAACCCGCTTTTCTCGCCTATGGCCGAGTCATAAACTATATCTATCATGGTGGAACTCTCAAAAAGCACTTTTATAAGAAAAAAGGCGGCTTCGACCTCCGAGTGCACTTTAGCTTAATCATCCTTAACCCTCTTTCTCGGGTCTTACCCACTGGGTAACGAAAAAGTAACAAGTCATGGAAATCCGCCTCTGTCAAGGTTAGAATATGCTATTTATTTCTTGTTCATCCGACATCGGATATTGCCCGACTAAAGCGACGTGTCTTGCAATCCTAACCAACATCGCTTCGGTAGCTCGGTCAAGCATCAAAGGACACATAGGGGTCTCGAAAGGAAGGTTTTATTTTGGGGACGCCCCATACCTTCTTAGGGACCAGCATAATAGGGATAGAGAGAGCTACGATTCGGAAAAAGACTTACTTTCAAGGGGGAAATAAAAGAGTAAAAGAGGCACGAAACTAGAATAGATTGTAAGTCAAGAAGGAAAGTCACTATTCGCTTGCCTGGCATGACAAAGAACAACTTCTACAAAGGCAGCTACAAGGGACAATACATAAGCGGGAGAACGAATAGAACGTCATGTGCTTGACCTAGCTCTAGATTGCCTAAGAGGAGAAGTCTTGATTGGGACATGCTTTCAGGAGTGGGAAAGAAAAGTCTTTGTGATACAGCCCGTGGAGCCTTTTTCCTTCACTAAAGGATGTTCATCTTACCCGACCAAGTTTACTATATTATACGCAACTGGGACTGGCTTCATCGCTGCTATTGATTTCATCCGCATCTCTTGGAGGCCGGAAAGAATGGCCTTTAAAGGAAAGTGGTAGCCCGGCCTCCCTTTGGAATGAAAACCAAGCTTTATAAGCACGGTCTCTAAGATCGGGTTTCCCAACTTATCCTATATGACATGACCAGCTTCATACTCTTCTTTCCTGTTTGGCTTTTTTCTTCTCTATGGAGAAGATAAGGTTGTATAGGCGGCCTAACTAGTATTCGTGTATGGTGGGCTCGGCTCAAGGCGAGAGTAAAATAGGCAAAGGCCGACATCAAGGCATGGCGCTTTCTCCCATTGAATCACCAGAATCGGGCATTTGTTATTTAATAATAATAGGAATAGTAAAACCCCAGTCGGCAAGATAGAGCTCCACACATAGTTTATAGTTCGGCGCAAGGCTAGCTCTCATTTATTATATGCTGGAAAACGACTCGTAAGGCATTCTTCCTTGTGATTCATCTCGCGCGTCCTATGTACACACGTACTTGTCTCGTTTCGAGTGCTAGGACCAAACCAAAAAAATCCGAAGAATTCTACCAATAAGATCTTAACCAGCCATTGAGTAGTAGCTCTTGTTTATTCAACGGATCGACCAGAGAGACCATTCTGCAACCTGAAAAGCCTTTTTTTTCTTTCTACCTATTCTATGTGTGCGTCTCGATAATCTTTTAGAAGAGCTTCCATGCCCATGTTATACAAACCTGTTGGAATCTCATCTGTGACGATCTTGCATACGTCTTCATTATCATCCACCTAACCAAACCAACCTTCTTTTGCTCGGCTAGCCCGAAAGTGTTGTTTCGCTGCATTGGCTAAATGCTTTACTTCGTCGGCATCTTAATCAGTTATCATATCGGTTTAAAGGAAGCTTGTTGGTAAGGGGCGGGGCGGGCGTGAGGTAGGCTAAATGATTTTGTATAGGTTTATTAGCCCATTAGGGATCCATGTCCACCACAGGCCCTCTGGGAACATGTTCCGCTTGTTCGGCTAAACGAACGAAACTACCAGCTTTACTAGCAAGTAATCACCAACCTTAGTAACGGACTCGGACTTAGAAACAATCGGTGAAATAGCGGAACCCGTAGCGGCTCCCGCACCGATTTCATATCGAGATGAAGAAAAAACAACCCACGGCCCGAACAATGCTAAACCAAACTCTTTTGCCTTCGCCCCGATGCATTTCCTTCTGCAAGCAGCCATTAGTTTATTCTAACATGGTTCTTGTAGTTGCACACCTCTAAACGGAATAAGGCCAACTGACAACAGATTAACATCAGAAATGGGGTCCTTGCTCCGCCATACATTCAGTAAGTGAATGTTTTTAGGGTTGCCTAATAGTTGGAGCGAAGCCACTCGAACGAATGTGTCCCTCTAAACCCTATTGGTCGACCTCTCTCCTCTCTCTATTGGTCGAGCTCTTTCTGAACCCTATTGGTCGAGTATATTCTAAACCTCTCCTTTCGTTCGAATTTAAACCTACGAAGTAGCTCGACCGATCCATAATAGAGGAGGTAAATTCTCTACTTTTCTTGGTACATGCGCTTGGAAGAGAAGGAGCCCAGTCATGGGTGGAATTCCTACTTTCCTTCGCTTAGTAGCACATCTGGGCAATGAGCCATAAAAAAAGAGAGAATAGCAACTACATCAACAACGGAGATATTACTAAAAATCCCCTGGGGATAGCCCCTATTTACTTATAGCGAACGAATCCTTGGGTTGAACCCAACTAGACTAAGAGATAGAATGGAGATAGTGCTTGACTTACATATGTTATTTCCTAAAAGACGGACGCTATTACCTTTGATTGCTTGCTAGATCAGCTAGTAACCTTTCGGTGTCTGGCCGAATGGATCCAAGTTTGTGATCTCCGATCTGCGTTCTACTTTATATGTAGCGGAAGCCACTTCTCCTTCGCTTGTAGGCCTGTCGGCGATTCACTCACTTAAAGTCTTTCTTCGAGGGCGGAAGTACCCCCATATCGTGGAAAAGCCTGACGGCGGGCAACAGTCTCGCACTCCACTTCCTTCGCATGCCCGGGCATTGATATGTGGATCTCCACCTATTTCCCATTGGGCTTGTACCAGCTTTCCATGCTCTCGACATCTGACCTTCTCCAACTTATCTTCCAAGTAAAAAAGCCAAGGGCTCCTCTCTTGTGTAGCTGTCTACGGCCGCGAGTTCGGTTTCTCTTGCTATAAGCGACCGACGGAAAAGCCCTAATCGACGGTTAGGCATTGCCTCGGGATGTCCCTTCTTTGGTCTCCCTACGCTATGGATGGCTACGTGTTGACCTTATCCGTCAAGGTTGGCTTAGGTCCGTTTATTCTACTTTGTCTCACGGCTTACGCTTCCTCGAATACGGCTTGCATGCCCGGATTAGAATCCTTTTCTTTACAATGGGATAGCTCCCCTTTTAAACTTCAGACCCAATTCCGATCCATGAATCAATCACAGACCCCATGGCCCTGAATCCAACCTTTCTTCTTGCTTTCAAAAGTAAATGCACTCTTTTCGATCATGTACGAAGACATACCAAACGGTTAATCGATGCCAACTACTTTATAAAGGAATGCCTCAGGCCTTAGTGGAATGGCTCTCTTCCCTCGTTCCGTAAACTACACTCGTTGGGTTGGCAGACCCTCTTTCAACGTCTGCTTATGCGGCTCCTACATATTGTTCGAACCCTCTCTTTCAAGCATTCGGATTAGGATCGTGAAGTTTCCCGATCACGGGCACCAGAGCTTCTTCTTAATACATATTCGTTGCTTGACATCAGATTGAAAGGTGAGCTAAGAGAGGACAAAGTCGCTTCAATACAAGGCACTTGAAGACTTTGATAACCGAGCTAGCCCGGGAAGACTCTAAACCACATTTTTGATGACACTTCTAAGATAATAAATAAAGGCAAAGGTGCACAGAATACAAGATGTGAAGGGCTTCATGACAGCCTTTGCGGTTGGATTCCTACCGGAGACGGCTAGCGGAGACCAAGACTGGCGGGATCGTCCTTAATACTTAAGCCAATCCCCATTGCTTCCTTTCCATCTTCCGGCCAAAGAATGGGCTTGTAGAAGATCATTGAGATACGTATTTAGGGAGGGTGGATCAGACCACTTCTTAGAGAGTGACGACGGCTAGTGTGATGTAAGCTAGCGGAACTCGCGAAAGAGGACACAGGGGCTGAACCATGTGTGGATGTCACCTACTGAAATTCCTAAAACCAAGGGGGCACGTGTCAAAGCTAAGCCCGATGAAAGGATGTGGAGATCGCCAGCATAATAGGAATGGGGAAAGATTCTCAATCGTGAAGGCTAGCCTTTCGCTATGAAAGGTGGGCAGCTCGTCCATCGACTAGAGATGCTTCAATCGGTAGTCTCGGAAAGAAGTAAAAAAGATGGATTCTTGGTACCCACTATGAATGTGGTTACCCATTCAAGACTACTTTCGTCTGGAAAGCTACCGTTTAGGTCGAGAGATCATCATGGATCTACCTATCACCTTTCTCTCCATTACCGGCTTGCTCAAATCACATAAAGACAGTCAAGGAAGGAAGTTGCCTCAAAGGCCTTAATCAAGGGAATAGGCTATGATGAATAATGGAATGAAAGAAGAGGGTAAAGAAGGCATTTCCCCTTCCCCGAAAATTTTAGCTCCCTTTTAGGTCATACCTATCACTAATCAAGCAAGTCGAGACAAGGGTCCACACCTTCGAATTTCTTCTATATTTCGTATATTATATATAGCGAATGCGGATGTAAGCAAAAATCATCCATCCCAGCCATTAAACTCTCGCAATCTGACTTTCTTCCTCACTCTCATCTTAACTTGACTTGATCAATGAATAATTATATATATAGGAAGATTTTCGTATGGCATATGATGGGGGAGATCGATCTTTGACACAAAAGGGCTAATCTCTTCTTGAGTACTTAACCTAGCCCCCGTGGGTGCGCGGGTTGAAAAGAGAAGGAGCTCACTTTCTCTCAGTTCGTTTCCTTGCCCTACTTTACTATTAAGCGTCTTTCTTGTCCCAAAAGACCCTATCTTTCTTTTGCAAGAACACCAAAAAGGAGACTGATTAACTCTCTTCTTCCACAGCTTAGCCCCACTAAAGTCTTCATCCTTTGAACAAAGCTGCCAGCTGCAATACCGCAACTAGAGAAAGCAAAGAAGAAAAGGGCCTTTTTGTACTCGAAACTGACTTAATGTATAATCACCCACGTTGGTCACCAAAGTCTTGTTATGGCTCAGCAGAAGTAGTAAAATAGACTGATAAGGAAAGCTGGCCTAGCGTTCTCAATAGCTCTCTCTCTTTCCCGGGATGGTCATCTTGACATCAAAGACTGATTTATGCATCTACGTGCCAATGGTTTAGCCGTAATGGATCCAATTGTTGATCTTTCAATCGGAGTTCCACCCAGAAATCTACTTGAGTCAAAAAAGACCGGCTTGGACGAATACATAGTTGGCCAAAGATCACTTAGGTTGATGGTAGTAGTGCTATTTCCTTTCCTAAGATGTTCATCTCTTCCAGCTAAGAAAGATGATCCGGGTCTATTCTGAACATTGTGTCGCTTTCTTGCGATTCTATAGTTCTCCCATTTACAGATCTCGGATCAAGCAATGGCTTCGTCTAGCTTGAATGACTGACGTCTTAATACGTGCCTTATACCCTCCCTTGGTCGTTGAATTCACATCGTTGTCCTCCTTTCGTTATTTGCGTTGATCTTTGAGTGAAGCTACTTGCCCTGAAGTTCCCCTGCCCAAAAAGTGCAATTACAAAAGGAGGAATCAATTTCAGTAAGGTAAGAGGAAAAGGAAGGAGGCATTGAGGCCCGTCTAAACAGAGCCTTATTTAATAAGCATTCGGCAGCTCTCTCCGCCCATTCTTCCATTGAGGATTGGAAATTTCTTTCATTCTATGATTCATTCCCACCTAAAAAGAAAGCAATAACCGTACGAAAAAGTGTCATCTCTTTAGTTTGCCACTTCAAAGCCGTCTTTAGGAAAGATGAGCTTGTGCTATCCTATTGGCTTAACCTATTCAGAGAGACGGAATGAGACCACCAGATAGCATGGAGCTAATGGAGAAAAATGATGGAAAAAGTTTTAGAGGCTAATCCACTAAAACTTCTTTTGCTGCCTACGTTGAGGATGAATCCGCTAAAGATTTAAAAGATTCCTATCAGCGGCAAAGGCTTTGCCAAGACCTATACAAGGGATCGCAGCGAAAGCTAAGAGCTAAGAGGATGAAGACTCACTGAGAAAAGGAAAAGCAGCTCCGATTGACTGAACATTGGCATACCAAGGTGAAATTAGGGGAGATGGGCAAATCAATCTATTAAGTTAAGTAGAAAGCCAGAAGCGGAAGGAAAGGATATGGCAAAAAGCCCTAAGCAATAAATCCATTAACCATGGAAACCGCGCTAAAGCTAGCTGAAAACTATGATGAACGAATTAAAGACTCCTTCCTTATAACCCAAGGCCCTTTCTACTATTTCTTAGAGGGGATATCCTCCCATGCGCAGACTTATCTATTTCTTGGTGAACTCTCATAACAGGACTCAATTCCCTACCAAACTCAGAGGCGCAGAACTGGAATAAGTCTAGAGGAATCACCTTAGGTCCAAAGAATCTATAAAGTAAAGCCTACCTGTCCTGCCTTTTAGACCAGCTGTGATACCTGCCGGTCGATCCGGTTGACCTGTTTTAGGGAAAAGGAAGACTGCTACGATTACTTGAACTTCCTCGTTGGGAGAGAGCGAGAAAGCTACAGACTGTAAATCTATTGATGTTTTTCTACTTCTGTTCCCGGGGCTTAGATCTTCCGTGACGGTCAGGAGAAAATGTAACCAAATCAATCACATCCGAAAGCAGGTATGCAAGAAGAGCTTTTATCAAGAAATCGCACAAAGAGTCGTTCACGCCTGCCACTCTGGACTATGCCCTTATCAGGGCTCCTCTCTATCCTTCCATCCATAAAGACATGTAATATAATCTCCGACTGAGCTAGAAAGTGAGCAACTCATCTTTCGAGAGGGAGGCCGACTACCAATCATCAATAGGCTAATAAGAGACATAACAGCAATAAGTCGCGGGTAGCTTTTACAGTAGGCTGTAGCTACTCATTGGTCTTATTTTGACTAGGCTTCGGTAGAGAAAGAAAGAATTTCTTAGTAGATGGCAGGCATATTGATCTCGTCCATAAGGGATCAAAGGGCGTCCATAGCTCCTGTGACGTGGGTGACGGCCTGACCTATTGCTTAAACTAAGAACTGGCAACCAAACTGAGGGACGAAAGTAAGGAAAGAAATAAGAAGTGCTCGATGAAAGATCATTATCTATATAATTCTAAGTGAGTCGAAAGAGTGAAGATTCTTGTTCCCGGTTACTCTTTGAGCTTGAATTTCGTATAGAAAGGTCCGCTATTTGTTTGAGTGGGATCATTATTCTTAAATAAATCCTCCCGCTTATATGTAGCAAATCTATCTTTTATTTCATTGCAAACCACAACTTGATTACAGACTCTTTGGCCTCAAGGGCCGACTCGACATCAGAAATTAAAAAAGAAAGTGAGAGACACATGACAGCATTATTCGGGCTAGACTTCAGACCATGGCTTAGATTAAACACTAATAGAAATTCTTTAATTTAAAAACACATAAGATAAGGGTCAGACCACCTCCACGACAACAAAGAGACTTAGAAATCTCCACTAAAGAAGTACAAAGAAAGCCAAAACAGATTACTTTGCGTCGACAGACTACTTATTTTAATCTTGACGAAAGAGTGGACTCTTCTATTCTCCCAGGTGACCACTTGCTCCCTGAAGAATGAGCTGACGCTGTTCTTCGAGGAGCGCCCTCTTCCGGTCTTCGAGACCGCGAATCTGGTCCCGAATCTGTTGCATAACTCGTGCTATGGCCTCCGGATTGATAGCAGGCGGATGCTCCCAGAACAGACCAAGCAATTGCTCACATTCGAGCTTTTCCTCTTCCGCTTGAGATATTTCTTGTGGAATAAGCGAGAGTCTTAGAGCAGGATCCATAGCTAGTCAAAGCTTTTTCTTGCTTACTTCAATGTCCCCCTTTGCTACGACTGCATTTTCTAATTTATAGGCGAAGGAGGCCATTCTTTAAGCCTTGATTATTTCTTTCTAAGTAAGTTTATAGCCTGAATTAAATCATTTTAGCCCTGGCTTTGAATTAATATTGAACCTGCTATATTTTAGTGCTCTGAATAATTGTCCTTTCCCCCTACGGATTTTAGTACGAAAGGCCGACCCCAAAGAGCGAATAGTCCCACGCGGGCTACGCGGCTTAATTCCGGTCACTCCCTAAGGAATAGGCGCCAATAATAGTGCATCAGAGAGTACTCCCCGTGATAGTCTAATAAGGCTGGGTTCCAAAGCCCCTTTATTAAGAGCTGGAGCAATCCTTAGTCGACAGCTCAAAGCTGACCTGTACAAAAGCATGTGATCTGTCCTCGTTTACGTACCCCACCGGCTTCGTGGTCCTCTGCCTACTCCTCTTTAACTGCCTTCTACCTGTCTTTTTTTTACTGGCTTATTTGTACCCAGCTACAATCTATTCCCTTAGGCCCAAGGGCCCCTCAGCCAATCCTCACTCGACAGCCTAGTCCTTGCTTAGGCGAGCTAGGTGAGACCGAAGCCCTATCTCTTGATTGATCTGATCAGACGCTTGCTTTTCCCGCCTGCCTATTCTCCTTCTATTATTTATACCACTATATAGATAAAGGGCCAATCGGCTATCACCGCGTGTCAAACTGTGTCAGGCGAGAGGGAGTAAATAATCTAAAGCTCATTCCTTTCCCGTCACAGGCGTCCCATTTCAAAATGTGCATCTAACTAACTTTCGACACGGTCCTTCATATATACTGCAGATTGGGGGAAAGCCTTCAAAGTTGCATGGAAAAAGGCTGTCTTACGATCTCCATCTGTATTAACTTAAGCCGAGCTTTTTCCTAAAGAATTTTCCCTTCGCCCTTCGGTCTCACATATTCTAAACCTCCGCATTCCCTTTATTTTTAGAAGACTTAAGTTGGCCGAGAGTATCGTCATTCCAATTATCTTGAAGATTAGCCTCTGGCCTGAACATCCTCTGTGGCCGCCCTCATTTGAAGAGAAAGATATCCAAAAGACAATTAGACTGCTTTATTTATCTTTCATTTAGGCCTAGTCAAAGATTTTTCTGTTTCACTTGAAGCTTAGTCATAGGAGATCTAAAAAAAAGATAAGACCATTTTTCACCCACAAAAAAAAGAAGTCATGATCTAACCACAGCTATCAACGAAGGGAGATGGCAACTTAGTCGTAATATATGGTTCCATCAAAAGAGGAAAGTGGTCCGGCCTAGAACTTATAGACGATGCTAGGTAAATGAGTGATCCGAAACTGAAGGCAATTGGCAAGGAAATAATTTATTAACCAAATAAGGAGAGGTTCTAAAATATGTGAGACCGAAGGTTTAGAATATACTCGACTGAAAGGAGAGGGAGATCCATAATAGAGGTTAGAAGTCCAGAGAATGGAATATCAGTTAGGGAACAGTAGTCAGACGCAGACCAGCGCAGGTGGGCAGCTGTCTTCCTCCATGTGATATCAGATATCACGCAACAGGAGATTCTTCAGACCTTATTTACACGATTTACAAAATAAGAACCTGGTCGATCGGAGTACCTCTCTGTAGCACAAACCAACCAAAAGAGATGTATCGTCGAAGAGGTCGGGGAAGCGCGTAATTGCTCGAAGTGCGAGCGCGTGTGTTATTACTCTACTACATCATAAATAAAAAAGAGGTGACGAAGCACAATTAGCGTAACATAAGGGAAAGCAGCTAGCGCGAAACGAAAGCAAGGGCGTCAGCTACTTCGTTCCTCTGTCCACGCGTGGACTAGACCGATTGAAAAGATGTTCAGGCCGGGTCAGGCAAAAGACGGGTATTACTATCCGTCAAGAATGGACGTGTAGAAGCATCTCGATTAGTTTATACCATTTGTAATTGGTAACGAAAAGGATTGTTGATGCTCTGCTTGTACACAAGAAGTAGAATCCGGCTTAATCTTTTGATAGGAGTATGCCTGGTACTGCTTTTGGATGATCATAGGCCCTCAGATAATGATTGTGTCAGTGCATGATGACCCGAAGTCTTAGTGTGGCTGACAAAGGGGCTTACAAGAATGAACTGTTGAACTAGCTCGCGCGGAAAAGATATATCTGTTAGTAACGAAGAAAGTGCTAATCTCGCAGTCAACTGTTAAGAAGCGGCGGAGAGAGGTGTAAATCATGAATCAGCAAGCCTTCCAACAAAGGATTTCGTCGTGGAGATTTGGCGATACATAAAATAAAGACTTTCCAACCCGACCATTCAAGGAAATAGACAAGATTGAAGCTCCTTGCTTGGGTTCGGTTATCATTAAATGTATAGGGCCACTTTGGGTATTGAAGTGAAGATCTCAGTAGACTATGCTAAACCCACCCTCCAGCCCTTCCCCGGTCAGTTTGCTAAGAAGAGCAGCCAGTGGAATAGCTCAATGACATGGTCAATCGCTCCGCTTCAGTTAGTTATTCATTATTCATTAGGAAAGTGCTTTGGGCGAAGGCCCGACCTTGTGTTCAATATTTCGTACGTAGACTTTGAATATCTATATCCAAAGAAAGAGTTGCCAGCGAGGCCTTAGGAGCATTTATCCCGGTCCATTCCTGTGATTGTGGTATAGTTCCAGCATACCGTGAGTGACCTTCGCCAAGGATGACGCAAGCTGCGATTGATTTCCTTGTTGGCGTATAGAGAGAGTCAAAGAAAGAAGCCCCGCTTTATTAACGGCCTGTTTATTAGCTTACTTGCTAAAGGACGTAGCAGAACCTATCCAAAGACAGGAAGCCACCGTGGATCCTCAGAGCCCGTAGAGCAAAGAACCAAGTCTTACGCAAATGCTGTTGATTTGATCCCAAGCCCAAAACCAAAGGAATACAACAGGGGTGGGAAAAGCTTAATCTTATTTATTTAATAGAGTGGGGTCCAGCCAAGAATCATTGCCCGAAAAAAGGGCCTTAAGGCTTTCGTTCTAAGATGCCTTTTCTCAGGTGCAGATGAGGGGGTGCTAGGCTAGAGAGCTAATTCATCCGCATCTCTTGGTGGTTAAGCCTTTGTGGCTAGCTCTTCTTTTCTTCATTTTCGACAGGGAATTCTATTTACCGGGCTTAAGCCAGCTCCTGACGCAAGGGTAGGTGCTATGCTTTCTGCAGAGAGGTTTACTTTGGCTTCGGTTTACCTTGTTCAAATGGTTTGCGCGGTATAGATCTTTGTAGGATGAGGGCTTAGCGGCTTTACTCTTATCCTTTGAAAGGTAAATTCCCGGGGGTTCGGTTGACCTATGCTTGCTTTCTGAAAGCCCTTTTAGGCTTATTCGATGACTGAACTGATAGGATTAGATTAGAAGGCGTAAGCCGTCAAGGACAGAAAGGGCCTCCGCTCCTAGGTGGGATAGTTTCAGTCGAGCATATTGTATAACCTAACGGTGTGAGTTTAAACAAACGCCAATGGTCTCTCAATGACTTCTTTTTCGCTTCTTCTTACTATAATTAGTCTTTCGCGTGGCATCCAGCTTTGGGATGCGGAGGATTGGGAAGTCTTTATACTTTTTCGTTATTTCGTAATCCCCAGGGTTCTGGCATTGATAGCGATTGATCGAATTCCTGCTAGCCTTATCGACGTCTGGTCTATGAAAGTCGAGACGTCAGCAGCAAGGAAGAAAAAAGATCGGACAAGAGAGAAAGATCGAAGCATCTAAGTCGGTTGGCGTGCCCTAGGCTAACTCACTTTCTTAGGAAGACTGAGACAGCTGTCATCGCTCTTTTACCCTAAGATAAAAATGAAATTGAATCATTGAGTAAAAGTAAAGGCAGAAAGTGCAAAAAGGATATACATTGTCGGAGATCTCAATCTTCTTAAGTGAAGAGAGAACTCAGCTCTAGTAAGTTCAGTGAGTCGTCAAAATGCCTATCGAGGTCGTAGATTCATGGTGTGGGAGAGGTAGGTTAAAGCAAGCCAGGCATGAGATCTGACCCCAACCCTTTACATAGGTGAATTAGGCCCATCTGCCTTGTATAAAGTAATAAAGCTTTTTGGGGAAAAATAAATAGAAAAAATTCCTTCCCGGCCGACGGTTTGTTCGTAAGCCGCTACAGATCCCCACAATAGAGTTGATCATCTTCAGCCCAATGCCTTCAGCTCGAAGTCAGAAGTATGCTTTCTAGCTCTCCCCTACTGTGTTTAGAACCCTTACTTCTCATGACATGCTGATTGGCTTAAGACCGGAATGCTTACCTCATTCCTTTTATCGAGCATAATGATGCGAATCAGCATGACCTGAGACAGGAATGAATGCAACACATCAGACTGACCACACTTAGTAATAAGACTATCGACGTTTCGCGTACACTAAAGGAAACAAGAATTGGGAATGGTTAAACAACCGGAACCCCTGAACCTCGATCTACAGGACCAACATACTAAAATACGAAATTCACAAAGGGCGGAATCGACTACAGAAGATACTTTTTTCATAAAATGGAAGAGAGGCAGATTCTTGATGAAGTCTCCCAGGGGCAAGGGGCATTTGATACTTCTGTTTCCCCTTCCGGTCATCAAGGAAGAACCTGAACAAGAGCTCAAAGGCATTCTTCTTTTTGTTGGTTCATAGTCTACACGGGGTTCTGGTCTTGTTACTTTATGTTTCGGAGTCAATTTATCTCTCGATAAAGTCTCTTAACTAGAAATATCTTAAATAATAGAACAAAAACGATAAATCGTTTGTTTGGATTCCAGGGGAAACCCTTCTCCACCGTGACGAAGTTTTTTCTGCTCTAATCTTCGAAAAGGAAGGCTAGAAGAGGGGGGGGACTTAGTCTTTTTCCTATAGTTGTCTTCCCAGAAACTGGGTTTAGGAATTGTCCACCTAAGCGCCCTGAAGAGCAGTGACTCAGTTGCAGCGCACCAATTGAGAGATACACTAAATGTATCAAAGCTCAATCGAAAAAAAGAGCAATCAATTAGATCCTTACGTTACGCTCCAGGGACTCCTCTTCTCCTCGGCACAGGGAGTACGGGCCTTCATCTCCAGGAGAAAAGCATCGAGTGTGCGGGCGCAGCTTTCGACAAAACGAATTCATTCATTCTCGAAGTTATGGCGGAATGCAGCAAATCCCCGGCCGTGCAGGTTCTTCCCTCCACACGTTCTCAACCTGATCGATAAAGTGAAGTACCTAGAATTTGAAGAAAAAGATTTCAATGACTGTTAAAAATTTAACCTATACCTTTTCGATTGAGATTAAAAATTTATTTTTTTCTTATGAAATTTTTTATTGCGTTGATAGCTCTTTTCTTTAAAGCTTATGCCGTAGAAGCTGACATCCGGCTATTGGCGTTTGTCTTATCTGCATCTTCTCGACCAAGACCCGGAAGGGGTTCGCTTTGTTTGGGATGAACTCGCAAGGACTCGACCCGTAGAGTGGCGTCTTTTATAAGACTCGAGTCTCTCAGTGGAACTATAAAAAAAAGTTTGAGCTCTTTTGGCTTACTTTTAGCCACGCGGGGCGGCTATCTGCGTGTGTCCCAAAGTGACGTCCATTTTTTGGTAATGGGTATACTCGACTGAAAAGTTTGGAATTCTAGGTGGGATAGGGAGACTACGTCTCGACTTCGTTCCTCTCCTTATACGCGGGATTATGGACTCCATTTTTGTTTAGGACCCCCCCCCCCCCTTTTTTTTTTCGACATTTCTTTTTTTATTGAGCCTGGTGTGGAATCGCCATCATTACACATGAATTCTTAGTCTGGCTGCTGGTCTAGTGATCCCCCCCTAGCCTAGCCTGGAGTGCAGCCTGCCTGCTGAAGACCTTAACGTAAGTAACTCAGTGCTCCATACGGGGGAAATGAAAGCAGAATTCGTTCGGATCCTCCCACATGTTCAATCTTTTTTTAGCGGTTTCCCCAGAGATCTTTATCATTAATGCAACCTCCATTTTGCTCATTCATGGAGTTGTATTTAGTACCTCTAAGAAATATGATTATCCGCCGTTAGTCAGTAATGTGGGTTGGCTTGGATTACTTAGTGTTGCGCGCCTAGGAGGGCAGCGCGCTTTGGGATGCAGAGGATTATCGCCCAGCCCCCTAACCTAATGCGTTCCGGGGTTGGACCGCAGGGAACCGTAGCATGGGGGACGTCTGATCCTTTTGCCGCCGCAAGGCTGGCTAATCGTACGCAGCAGGCTCGAAGACCCCTGGTTCTGGAAGGCACATGAGTCCGAACGCTATGTTGAATGTGCGATCGACACTACACTACGTAGGTACCCACCATATATATTGCGTCGGTCGGTCCTAGAAACGGCGGCAGCGGCGCGAAGAGTTAACGACCGGGCGTGCTGCAACCTAGGGATCACCAGGCAGCTCTTTCGCTCTATAGGGATCGGGGGGCATAGCACAATTCTTCTTGGAGGAGGGTTGGTTTGCCCGGGTGACTGATTCTGCCATAATGTACTCCTACCTATTATAGCATCGGCAACCGAAGTCGAGCATACATACGACGATCTTTATGCATGAATAGCCGGGAGGAAAGAAAGGGCGGTAGATGATAATGAAAAAGGGCGCCGCGTCGGGCTTTACATTTATTATTGAAAGCGGGCGGAATAGATGAGCGAAAGGTGCCATGGAGTGAGGAAGATCCCGAGTCTCATGTAAGACAACTAAATGCACCTCGAGGCCGAGGAACTGGGGGACCTTATCGAGCACAGGATAGGCAATTTAGAAATAGAGCTAGTCTATTCGTTATGGGGAATCAATGCTCCGGGCCGAATAAAGCTTACCTCCGGCACCTGGCTTTCTCCGGCGCATATTCGCTTAGCTGCGCTTAATAGGCCGGTTGGTTTGGCTTCCTCTCTGGCGGCCACTTTCCTTACCTTACCCACGCTACACTCCCACTCCAAGCTACGCCTGCTAAGCAAGATGCATTGCAATTTGCTTTTCTGTGGACGCTCCGGAATATGATCCGGGACGGGAAGATAAAGACTTTTTTCTTCGGCGGGCTTTCTCTCGTAAAACCAAAGACGCCCCAAGACAAGGTACAATTGTTAGGAAGGGGACATGATCAATAGAACCTGGCTGGGATAGTGGCGCCCATTCCTAACCTGTTCCGAAAAGGTTCGCTCATACTGAAGGGAGCATCCCCGCTTAGTGATCGGTCCGTTAGTTCACGCAAATCCGAAGAAGTTATCACGGACGAGCCACATGCAGGGAAACTTGCACGTGTGGTTCTGGCCGGGCTTTCCTGAGGTATCTAATAACCTTGCTTCTGCTCGCTGCTGGCGCACCTCTCCTAACTATTGCCCATTTATTCTGGAATAATCTTTTTAGGAGGGACAATTTTACATATTTCTGCCAAATCCTTCTATTATTAAGTACGGCTGGTACCATTTCGATGTGTTTCGATTCTTCCGAACAAGAGAGGTTTGATGCTTTTGAATTCATTGTATTAATTCTACTTTCTACTCGCAGTATGCTCTTTATGATCTCGGCTCATGATTCAATTGCCATGTATTTAGCTATTGAGCCTCAAAGTTTATGTTTTTATGTGATCGCAGCATCAAAAAGAAAGTCTGAATTTTCCACGGAAGCCGGCTCGAAATATTTGATCTTAGGTGCATTTTCCTCTGGAATATTATTGTTTGGGTACGACCGGGCAACTACCGATATCTATTAATATCTTTTCAACGAATGTTGTTGTTAAATATGTACCTATCTATATCGTAAACTATCGGATCGGGTATTACTTAGATGTGAAACTTGCAGACCCCATTGGTTGTGATATTGATCTTACAGGGGGAACGAAATCAAAGAATAGATAGACTTGTAGAGACTCTCTATGTAGTTGTATATGACGGGCGATCAATCTACATCTTTCCCCATAGCCTTGGGGCTGTGTCTCGATTTTATACGTGCGAAGAGGGACTAGTTCCTATGGGGATCCCCTTGGTCTAATTCCACGCCTTATGACGAAAAGGGAGTCGGCGTGGCGTAAAGTGAAGATTGAGGGAAGTAGAGATAAATTCCCTTTTGGGGTATTCCGAAGGTGTAACCTAGGCAACGAAAAAGGGACCCGATACTTCAACTAGAGGAGCGACCAGTTGGTTCACCAAACCCCGACCCAGCGTCACACGTTTTCCAGGTCCGAAGGGATCCAGTGCCCAACTACCGACTCCTCCCGGAATTTCGTTATCGGAGCCGAGCCAGGAATGGCCGTTAGTGGGCATCCACCACTTTTCACCGGTTAGAGAGGCCCTCTTTAATACATTAAGAAAAGATGTTCACAGGGGCCAGAAAGACTCGGTCATAGGAACTTAGACCACCTACGCGCTGGTAAACGAAAACCACCTCGACCAGATCAGAGTAAACAACAATGTCGAATCAGGCCGCCCCTTGCCTTGAAAGAATGCCACCAGCTTTCCCAAAATAAGAGGAGATCTGCTGCTTACTGCTCACGAAAACATTCGACCTATACTTATAGTCAAGTCGTCCGCCTATCTTTCTGATCTCCTATCCTTCTATTCAGAAGATTTTTTGCTTTGACCCTGAAAAAAGGGGTTGGCTAAAAAAGGGGGAGAGAGGAGAGCTTTGGGATACGCTCACTTCTGCATTTTTGTGCGCGGTTATCGAGATTATCAATCGCTCTTTTTAATTAACAAGTAGAACTACGAGAAGGAAAAAGTACTAACTCTTCGCCTTTCAAAATATTGCGTATATAGAGATAGTCAGTCTTGACTTATCTCAAGCAATGTCCAAAGACTCCCATGCCTTTCTTGGTGGAAAAAACCACCGGCGATTTCCTAAAAGTCTTTATTGCATTTTTAGAGCAAGAAGCAGAACTACAAGAAAAATAAAAAAACAAACATGGATACATTTATTTCGGATAACATCACTACACTTGGGATCGCACTCATTCTTTCGATAGCTATTTTTGGTGCCGTTAGAGCTGGTCAGGTTATGGAACGAAATAAAATTGAAACAAAAAACCCAATCAAAACTAGAGGTGCTTTGGAAAGATTATAGTGATACAAATGGAAATCTACAATTACCTGAAGAACTTTATTTCAAACACATAGTAGAAAATGTCTTTATTATAGACGAGTCTTTGCAAGAACAAATTCTCGGACTAAACAAAATCTATTTAGATCTCATTAGTCATGGCACAGACAGTCGTTACTTTATTGACATTCTGAATACGTATGGCCCTTTTGTAGGTATGTAGTTAGGACTTGGTTGGGTTTTCTGTTTTCTTTTTGTTGTTCAGGTCGATCACTGGTTCATTTTTTGACTAAAAAAGAAGGAAGAATAGATAGCATGGCCCAAATTCTCTACTATTATTATAAGAGGGCCCTCTAAAGCTATTGGATAAACCTATCTATGGGTTGCTCCTCTGTCCAGAAAACATGAGGGAATCCTCTACCGCCTGAAAATGGGGATTTAAAACATGGTTGGGCCTGATCAATAACCACTCTTATGTAATTGAAACTCCCTCATCTTTACTGTTTTTTCTATCTCGCATATAGTTTTTGAATTCAATTCTGTTGTCTGTTTTCTCGGATCATCATATGTACTAGTAGAAAAGAAAAATAAAAGCAAAGTTTTTCAATCTTCCAACTCTGCTAAACTTTTCTGAATAACAGAATTTTGCAATACAGTTCTCTTATACGGAACTACTAGATTGGCGAGACAAGAGAGAAAGCTTATAAAGTAGTAAGGTGTCTGTGGGGCTTGCCTTACAGGTAGTGACTAGACCACTTACATATCGAACAGATCTTACTCTCAATGGAGTAATTGCGAGATGACCTAGGAACAACCAGAATACCGAACTTGGATAATCGTTAGACTGTTAGGAGAATGATTGGCGTCATCATTTGGTTCACTGCGGAGAACCCTTTCTACGCTACGTTCCCAATAGAAAGCCGTCATCCTTCTCTGTTATCCCTACACCAGACAAAAAATGTTAGTTAAATATGGCGTCCTCTCTCCTACACTGCTTCTGATTCAAATTAGCTTAGATGAAGCGGAACAGGGCCCGTGGATACCTTGACCAGAAAAGGATGCCTTTTCGCAACCAATCCAAAAAAGTAAGAGAGGTCGTACCGTGTAACTTTTGCTAAAAGCTGTCTTCTCCACAAGGATTGGCTGTGATGGGACTTTCTGAGATGCCCAGATCATCTCCGCTGCTTGTTGTTCAGCCCCGAGCACTAAAGTCTATTTAGTCTCCTGTGTCAGTAAAGGCAGGCAATACAGCGGTAAGCTATGTTAACCGGATAAGGAAAATGCAAGTCCATTCTTTCTTAACTGTGTGCTTCAAGTGCTTACTTTCATTTCCAATCAAGGATTTAAAAGACTTTTCAGAGCTAAGGCAAGGGGAGGACAAGCCTAAGACCCTGCCAAGAACTTGCAATACGGGCTAAGCCGTCCCAAGTAAAGGTAATAGGGTAGGCTTGAAAATTTCTTTTTCTTTTTTGATTCATATAGAAAGCCGGCCTTCCTCATACTCCTCCCTTCATTCATTGAGTTGGAGGCCCGCCCGTTATGCATTGCATGAAAGAACAGTCACTCACATCGGTGAGGGCTGCGTTATGCCACCTGCCCTTATCCTGGTAGTACTGCTTTAGCAAAGCGAACGGTAGGTCAAAGAGGTCTGGGACCATCCTTCCTTTCATAGGCTGGAGCTGCCTTTACATAGCGGTGCCCTTTAGTTGCATGTTCAATGACGGCAAGACCCTACTTGCTGGTTTTTCCATCATCCAATCCATAACAAATCGGGTGAAAGCCTGATACTTCTCACCTACTCAAACGATATTGAAAACTACCATTCCGTCGAATCGGAAAAGGTTTCGAAGAGCGCGGAAGGTCAGTTCGGTGGTAAGATCTGAAGGGGAGATTCACGGGTCAGAGGGTGGGGAAAGAAAAGCTGGTGCGGTCAAACGCCCTCACGCAATGCCGCGCACAAGGAAGGGTGACAAGTGGGAGAAGAATTCCTCCCCTTTCAAGAAGGGTGTGGATATGGTCTATCGCCAAAAGAAGAAGTCAAATCAGAAGCAACTGGGCAAGCAAATGCCGTTAAGTTAAAGGGCCATAGCGTAGCTCGAGCCAGAGCTTTTGAGTTTTCCAACTAAGTTCCAGTTCGCCAAGGAGTGTGAGTCTTGAGCGGAGGCATAAAAAGCCGAATCATAAAGACGCAGCACCACCTACTGTTTCAACCTATGAGTCGACCAAAACAGAAGCCTTAGGCGAGATAGACAATGAAAGAAAGCACTGGACTTTATTTTCTTTCTCAAATACAAATCTTTTGTAAAACAAGGTTAAATATCCTTTCAAAAGTAAGAATAGGTCGAGGATTTTTTTTTACCTTGAAAAGGTAAGAGGTCAACTTAGAGCAAAGCAAGCTTGCGAAGCAACCGAGGCAAGAGCGTGAAGCAGCTTTTCCCGAACCAAAGGATCCAGGTTCTCTTGAAAGAAAATATCTTGATTCCTCAGCATCAGGCGATGTTTCAGCCCACTCCACTTCATTGACCGAGACTTTCTATTCCGAACCGGTTCGGTTAAAGACCTAGCCACGAGACCAACTCCGGGCTGTCGTAAAAGATCAATTCCCAGATGCTCTTACTCGACGCCCACAGGCAAGCTTGTTTAGAGAAGGAGACTTTTTTTCTTCTTCATCAGGGAAACTGCTCAACCTCCACTATTCCCATAGGCATGATTATGCACTAGCAGACATAAAGTGCCAAGAAGAGAAAACGCATAACTCATAAGCCAAAGATGTATTCGATCCTGAATTTAACGTAATCTTGGCCGATTGGTTTTCAGGGGTTAGGTTTTATGAGCAGCATCCTCAACTCCCAGTCCCGGGTAACTAAGAGGCTTTTGAAAGGTCTTTCAAAAGTATCACATTAACGAATGAAAACGGAAACGAGTCAAGTTCATCCGCAGGGAAAGAAAATCTAAGGAAGAAGAGTACTTAGCTTAGGTCGACTAACCGGTTAGATAACTTTCTTAAAGATTGGCTGTCCTACTTACCATGCTTTCCATGCCATGTGCTTCCTCCAATACTGGAAAGGGGCTGCCTTATATAGTCAAGCCCGTTCCTCAACAAGCTAATTAAGGGCGGGCAGTCTCTGTCTATTAAAATAATTCGAGATCTCGGGCGAGGAAGTAGCAATAGTCAAAGTCAAAGTGGAAGGAGAACTCCATTCGAGTATTACGCAAACTTTTACATGCACTTGCTCTAGCTTCTTAAGAAAGATTGAGACTTTTAGACCAAGCTTTCTGTAAAAACAGTGGGCAGGCACTAGTTCCGGAACTTAAACTCTCATTTGAGCAGGTGAGTCAGGAAGTGAAAGGTCTAAAGCGATAAGGCTGACGGTTGTGGTATCTCTTCAGATATGGAGTAGGTACCGAATCAGAGTGGGGGGGGGGCGGTTTTCTATTTTTTTTGTCGGGGGGGGGGGGAGGGGTGG
>JAUJYP020000546.1:177500-180000 GCA_030674075.2 Linum usitatissimum
CCACCCGACTAGAGGGACTGAGAAATTAATAGAGTACAAAACTTATCTTCAAGCTTTACCTTATTCTGATCGTTCAGAGGGCGATCGCGGAGTCACTGAATGAAGTCCTCCGTTTCTTTCGGAGGTGCTTGACCCGCAGCGAGGCAGAGATGACTAAGTGACATATGGAATATGGCGACGACAACAGCATGTCGTAGAAGGAGATAACAGGTGGAGCCAACAATCCACTAAGACTAACGTATCTATAACTACATCCCTGAGCGGGAGTCAAACGGAGGCGTGAATGCAACATGCCAGTGGAATGATCGGCCGGACAGAGGCTAGGGCTGCTTCCTTCCCACCGCGTCCTTCCTTGTGTGTCGGAGATATAAAGCGAGTGCACAGGAAAAGAACGGGAACTGGGTCGATCTATTCTATGGCGAAGCATCCGAAGCATAACTGCACACTCACACGATCTTTGCCGAGAGATAGGAGCATTCGGTGGAACCGGTGAACTACACTTGCTTCTGGATAGATGTGTGGGACAGAGGGCTCGTGGTACCTTCTTACACCCTTCCTCCTCTGCTTTGAGAACCGTGTGAACGAAGAGTGGGCAGAAGGGAAGGAGGTCCTCATACGAAGTCGCACACTTACTTGAGCAGTGCGGGAGACTGGGGAATGGGTGGAGTAAACTCCCCTGGGGCCGAAAAAATAACAGATGAAGCTGTACAATGTCACACCAACCGTTTGATTTGATTGGTATTTTTTTTAGATTGGAAAGGAGGGCGCCTGGGTATGTTATAGAAAGGGAAGGCAGAGGTAGTACTTCGAATGGTGAAGAGAGGCAGGGCTCGGCAGGGAAAGACTGGGAAATCGTCAAGGATGCCTTCTCTGTTTTGTTGGCGAAATGAAGGGCTAGCAGGCGCCAGTGATTCTCTCAGCCGGTCTGGATTTCCAACTCCTTGGTAAATTGGTTGAGATAGATGACGGTGTCTTTTTGCTCTCTTCCTTACCGGGAAATCTTCTCTTATGGCCTTCGCCTCCCGCCCGGCCCGGAAATAGAACCCAGCCCCCTTCTGATCCATTCATTTCTGAAGGGGGGATAACGAGCTAAGCTAAGCCCCTTCTATTGCATAACCTAAAAAGGCTAAAAGCAAAGTACCAAACAAAAGAGACGCTTCCGAAGGCGACCATTTCGGCTTTCCGTCATTGAAGTATTCGTCGCTCTATCAAACGAAAGAAGTCACTATCAAACTGCTCGCCCTACTGAAGTACCGAAGGTGCGCTCCGCTCGGTGACTAAGAAATAAATAGGTTTGCGCTTGAATTGACGTGATGAGGTCGCAAAGGGGGAAGTAGGGCTCCTATTGACATGATACATGTTCTTCGGTTTCCTTTAGAATGCAAAATAGCTATGAAGCCCCTACTACTTACTTTGATTCAAAAGGCGAACAGCTTTCAATACTAGTTGTTACGTTACGCTGCCATTTTTCCAATATCATTTAATAGCATGCATGGCCCGGGGCTAAGGTAACTCAAGTGGGGGAGCCGTGTTATGGGTGACCTTATTGCATGGTTCAGAGAGCACTTGTGTATGTGATGCAAGTGAACGTGTACGAAAAAGCTGTCATAAAGTTTCGTTGTTCGTTCCGTCGTCGACCCTATCTATGTTTCTATGATGGCCCAAGAACACGCTTATTCTTCAGCCGTAGAGAGACTTTTGAATTGCGAGGTACCATTACGAGCTCAATATATACGAGTGTTATTCCGTGAAATAACTCGAATTTCAAATCATTCACTTGCTTTAAGTACTCATGCTATGGATGTGGGAGCATCAACTCCGTTCCTGTGGGCTTTTGAAGAGCGGGAGAAATTGTTGGAATTCTATGAAAGAGTCTCGGGAGCCAGGATGCATGCCAGTTTCATACGACCAGGTGGAGTGGCACAAGATCTGCCTCTTGGCTTATGTCGAGATATTGATTCCTCCACACAACAATTTCCTTCTCGTATCGACGAATTAGAAGAGATGTCAACCGGCAACCGTATTTGGAAACAACGATTAGTGGATATTGGTACTGTCACTGCGCAGCAAGCAATGGATTGGGGATTCAGTGGTGTAATGTTAAGACATGAAGACATTGATAGGAATATGGGGGAAGTTCCCATCAGGCAACAACGGTTCTACCTGACCCTACTTAAGCATGCATATTATGTCAGTGAAGACTTGGTGTGTAGCCTTGGAGCTTACGTTAGAAGAGCAAAAGGCCCTGGGCTAGGGTGAGCTGAGGGGGGACAGCGTAAGTGAGCGAATGTGTGTAAGCCCAGTCAAACATGACTGTTCTAGGCGGGCCACCCGCTTAAGAATGGTGTTGGTCGTACGGACCGTGAACGGATTTCGCCTCTGGCCTCTGGGCACGTCGGAACCGCATGAGTTCACCGGGGTGGAGCACGGTCCGCCAAAATCTGGATAGGTTAGGTGCTATTGGTGGAACATGGTAAGCCTATCTTTCTCCATATGGTAG
>JAUJYP020000546.1:182500-228848 GCA_030674075.2 Linum usitatissimum
CAGTTGAAGCACCTAAAGGAGAATTTGGTGTCTTTCAGGTCAGTAATGGAAGCAATCGTCCCTACCGTCGTAAAATAAGAGCACTTTGCTCTGCCCATTCACAAGGACTCGAGTCTCTGTCCAAACATCACATGCCAGCAGATGTGGTCACCATCATAGGTACTCAAGATATTGTGTTTGGAGAGGTGGATAGATAGGACTACTAGTTGCTCGATTAGGACCCTAGCTTTATTGCAAGCCAAAAACTAAGACGACGATTAGGAATTGTTCGTACACATTGCAGAAATGGATCCTATCAAATATTTCACATTTTCTATGATCATCTCTATTTTAGGTATTCGGGGAATCCTCCTTAATAGACGAAATATTCCTATTATGTCAATGCCAATTGAATCAATGTTATTAGCTGTGAATTTGAACTTTTTGGTATTTTTCCTTTCTTCGGATGATATGATGGGTCAATCATTTGCTTCATTGGTTCCAACGGTGGCACCTGCGGAATCTGCTATTGGGTTAGCCATTTTCATTATTACTTTCCAAGCCCAAGAGAAAAGTTAGGAGGATCCAAATCGAAAAAGAATCATCATGACCGAAAACGAAGACTTTCATTTATAATATTGAAGCGGGAAAAAAAGAAAGTCTAAGCGCATATGGCATGAAAACAAAATCCGATTTCAATAATAGTTTTTCAATAAAAAATGAATACATGGGGCTTTCGGGTACGTCGTACTTTAACTGCCATTTTTTCGGGCGTTTTTGCGGATCTGAAGGAAGCGCTATAATGCCAACAGGCCTAAATGTAGTAGTATTGGTAATACTTTATTTAAGCTTGATCTGTTTTTTCGTCTTTTATGTATTCATTAAAAAAAGTATAGCTTTCTACTTTTATTTTTTTTCTATCATATACGGATCTACATTCTGTCTTGGCTTGGTCTTTGTCTTAGTGACATTCTATCAACTATTATAATATTTTATGCTTCTGGTGGGGAAATCTTGCCCTATTCCAGCCCCTCGAACGCCTCGTCAAAGGATTCATTCGGGATAAGGGTCCGTCCGGGCTCCACCTTGGCTCGTTACTCACAATCTTGGCTTAGAATCCTCTATGATAAATTCTTTTTTTCTCCTTGATAAGGATAGGGGGTGGTATATTGGGCAGAAATAAAGGAAGCCCTGGACAATAGCTCCTCTCAAAGGGAGTATAGTAGGTTAATCGAATTCGAAAACCGAGACCTCCTAATCCGAGAACTTAAACACTCGTGTTATTTTCTGTTTCAACAGGTGCTTTCTCAGCATCCTGTCTTGGCAGAAAATGCCGCCTACACTCCCAAATAAGCCTTTAAAGACTTCTTTGACGAGAAGCGGGACGAGCCGGACACCCACCCCGAATGGAGCCCAGCCGAAAAAGACGGCCGGGAAATCGTATTTTTCAATCAAGTGAAAGAAGATCTTTTAAGACGAGGGCCCGACTCTGTCTATATGAGAAAACTACTTGGAAATGAAGATGGATAACGAGTATGGGTTGGAGGGGAATAGGAGGAATAAAAAAGTGCCTTTAGTCATTATACAGGGGAAAGGCCGGGTCGACTACCAAAAGTCACTTAAGCTTGGCCGAGATCCAATCTTTGGGGCGGAGAGTTTACTTCAGTAGAAGTAGGTGGAATTCTTAAGCGAATTAGATACCGCGGGCAAAAGGACTTACTTCCACGGCTAAAAGGCTTCGGGGCTAAGCCGGCCCTGCTATGTCCTGTAACCATTCTGAGTGGGTGAACGAATCGAATTCAAATGGATTGATCACAAGGACCTCTACGATCTAAAGCTTCGACCGGGCAGTTCTGAACGACCTAGACCGTAAGTTCCTGGACCTTGCTAAGCTGATCGCCCTCGTGGACTGAGAGGACTCTTCGGACTGTGTTCTATTTGTGTTTATCATGGTCCAGTTCAAGCATTGGCGCATAACGAGAGGCTAGCTTAGTTGATTACCCTTCCTGTAGTTCTTGAGTTTAGGAGTTAATGATTTGCGGATAGTAGCTTCGGTCGTTCGGTCGATAGGGTAAGCGCTCATTTTGTTCTTGCTTGCTTTCATTCTGTTATGAGAGAGAGAGCTGCTATACGTCTATTTCTCTTTAGACAAATAACTGTTCCCATTCAATTTCTGGAAAATACAGAGTAGGATTCATCTGTGTGGTGAATGAAAGAACATTCATTGAATGAGCTAAACCTCCTGCTCTTTAAGAGAGTAAAGGTTGTCTACATTACTGGATTAATTCTATCTAATTAATAGTAATATAAACTAGGGGCCACGTAGACTATTCATATGAGGTATGCTAATCAATGATCTACTGATGTAGCTAGTGTTACTGAAGTTGTTGCTAGATATGCTATTGGAAACTGGCTCTAAACCTTCTCTCCCATGAGTCGATCCGTATGTAGATTTATTATAAAAATTATGGTAAATCTAAATCATTGATTCATTTACTAGATCGAAAATTTTTTATTCTAAATAGTTCTAGATAGATCCCCTATATGTATAATATACATTCCGTAAAGATTTATGATACGTGTATAGGGTGTACTCAATGTGTCCGAGCTTGGCCCACATATGTATTAGAAATGATACCTTGGGACGGGTGTAAAGCTAAGCAAATTGCTTCTGCTCCAAGAACAGAGGATGTAAAAGATGTAAATCCGCATGTCCAACAGATTCTTTGAGTAAAAGAGTTTATTTGTGGCATGAAACAACTCGTGGGTGACGCTTATTGATACTTACTACATTTTCTTCTTAAGAAATTTGCCCATTTTTCATCTCTTTATGATATGCTATCTTCCTTTAGCCAGACTTCCTGCATTACTGTAATCAAGAGGAGGCGCTAAGGTCTATCCTTTCCTTAAGAGTGAAGCATAGATACTGGCTCTTTCTTTAGGACTTGTAGTAGTCGCTCTTATGGTAGTATAGCTGGTAGCTCTGCTTATGCTAGCTCTCTTCTTTCTTCCTTACGTTATCTCTTCTATTAGGAGGTGAGTGCTTCTTAGTTGGAGAGCGTGAACTTCTCTCTTTCCCTGCGATTGCCCTAACTAGAATGAAATCATGAACTTCGGAATAGTTTCGATAGCTTCTGAAATCAAGGTAAGGTATCTAAATTCTCGAAGCGGGGCCCTTCTTGTCCTTTTCTGATTGTAGGACTGTGGAACAAGATAAGCAAGTCAGCTCAAACAAGCAGTGGCTAGTATTATGAGTAACTGTTTGTTTGTTCTAGTCCCTTCGGTCTTTAAACAAGGCATTGTTACCCTCCAATGATACACTCATTGAGGAAAGGAATAGGATCTACTAGTAGCTTTTCCTGTGCGGTGGTATTTCATGAGTCACACCGACTTGGGATTTTAGAACACTCTTACCGAGTGGACGAAGGCAGGCAGGGATTGTACTGTATACCATTTACCGGAACGACGATTAGATTTTTACAAAGTTTGCTTCAGAATGATGAACTTCCACAAATGGAAAGGATAGAACATATCTTACCCGTTAGGGTAAGGAATTTCATGGGCTTTCGGACAAATCGATGACACTTCGACCAATGTCACTTCGACCAATGCCGGCGGATCAAATTTCATTAATATTGGTATCTCCCATCTAGGTTACTAAATCCCTTATTGGGCCATTAGTGGGGTAGGGGACCTCTGCGGAGTGAATCGCTGGGGTGGGGGTGGAAAGAGTAGGGATGTGTGGGCAAAAGGACCACAGGGGTGGACGAGTGTTGGGGTAGGCCGGCCCACGAAGGCAGGAGAAAAACATATCGAATCGAATATGATACAAACGGCCCGGACAAAAGCCGTTGTATCAAATTCCGCTTTGTGAAAGATCCAAGTACTAAATCGAGAAAGAATTCAAATTTCCACATCTCCCCTGAAGACGTCTCTCCAATTGACTCCATGAAGCACTATAGTGAGAAATTGGCCATTCTTTGTTGCTGACGTCGTACCAAAGCAATCGACGCTGCTGGCATTTCCGCTCGGCTTGACATCGTAGGCTATTGATGACTCACACTAAGGGCTCGTCAATGTCCTTCCCCTGAAAGTGGAAAAACCCTAGCTTGACCTTCAGTCGCCATAGCAATCCGTTCCCTGGCTACGTTGTACGCGAGCCGCACTAGAGGGACAAAGCAAGAGCCTTCTAGGCCAACATCTCACTCATCAAGCTGCGGGAGTAGGAGATATCACCAACACCCCTTGCCCCCGAAGATTCAACATGTGACGGTGGGGAGCTTGGGTGGTATGAGGGAGATTTATCTTGCCGACTCGGAGAAACCGGATGGTAAGAAAAAGGATAATTCGGAGGAGAGGCCGATGATAAGAAGGCGACTTACCTTGCTTGTGAAGTGGTCGGGCTACGGGGGATTCTCAAACTCTTTGTTCTCATCGTGTTCTTTTACACGGAATAACTACCCACTGGTACGAAAAGCACTCACCGATATGTAACCCCCCTTTCCTAAGGGGAAGGTAGACGCGAGTATGCGACAGTGCGAAAGCCACCTAAAAAGGTATCCTATAAGTTATTCCTAGAACCCGCAGGGGAGTAGGATATATTAGACTCGGGCGATCACCGAAGAATTCTCCTAAGAAAAAGCAACTTTAGAACTTCTTGAAAAGAGGCTAGCTTTCTATTGCGCACGGACCGCCATCTAAGAAAACTCAAACTCAAAGCGATCGGAAGTCGAACCAATGGAACTGGATAATATGGCACTCCTTAGGCCTGCTTATGGATCGGCAAGCACCCCTTATAGAAAAATGCTGGATTCAATCCACTTGCTCATTGCCTTGAGAAAGAAAACTGCTCAATAACTACTACCGGAGAAAAATCAGATTAGAGTAGTTCTCTAGAATCCCATTATAGTAATACTGCAAAGAACGCATATTACAGTAGTCCTCGAAAGCCATACTCCGCCCTTTTTCCTGACTTACTTCTTGGGAAATAAGACTTACATTTTTCTTTGCCTGATAGATTGCATTGGTCTAAAATGCTAGCTTGAAAAGGAACTCCCTTACACTAGTCCAATTCTTTTTTGGTTATTAGCAAGCTTTGAAGAACATTTTATCGATCTTCAACTGGCCGGATGTGGATGGAATGTATGCTACGAGTGCTTTAGTGGCGACGTGGGTACCGGTTGCATTCTAAGTTGATTCAACAACAGCCTAAGTTCCCCCTTATTTCCAACAATTTCCTGTTAGCAGGATCGGGTAGGATAGTGAGTGTCAGGAGAAAGAAAAGAATTAGAAGCATCTCTCATAGGTTCACCAATTTATTTACTGTTGCCGGGTCGCCCGATGTCTCATCGTAAGATGTTGATGAGTCTTAGACCAATTGGGGCCAAGGGCTTCTTCACTGCCTGAAACCCAGTTGTGCTATTCCTTCCCTCGCTTTATTTTTTCCCGTAAGTCACTTCGTTCTCTAGTTCGGATTTCTTTTCCTTGACGGCTTCTAGTAGCCCTTCTTCCTTCCACCAAGAGAAGTGTGAATCCAACAAGGGCATCCCCAGTAGCATTAGCAGAAAAAGGAAGAGTCTTGACTTGTCGTTAAATGCTATTCCAAAAGATAAAAAGAATATAGAATGAGGTGCGGATCAAATCAAATAAATATGTTCAAAAGCCCTCTTCTGATTCGATATCAGGTCCCTACACCGCTTTTTCAATGAGATTCGATGGAGTTCGATAGGTGCCAAGTAGATGCATAAAGAGGTGTGTTGGGATCTTTGGGGAGATGAATAAAAATGGAATTGGATAGTCGGATGGCTAGGGACGAATTGCTTCCTCGTAGCCGGTTCGGTAGACTCGGAAAGAGTGATTGATTGGCTTACCAGCTTTGACTCTTTGACATCTATGGTAATGATAGCAATTGGTACTTGAGCTACTAGTTGAATCAAGGTCTTGGTATCGTACTGGCATGAAAGCATTTTCCCTCCTTCGCTTCCTCCTGGCTTAGGCTTACCTAGAGCGCTTCGCACCTTTATTTGATTGATGAAAGATGACTTGACATTGCCTTGACCGAGACCGAGGTTAGATCTTCCTTAGTCTACTTGACTAGGATTGTTTTGTTTATCAATGTGAAAGGGTGTCGAGTCCGAGCAGAGGTTCCTTCCATCTAATCCCTCCCCGTGATCTCTGCATCATAAATTTAAGTACTTGGTGGAAGGGAATGGAGAAGAGACTTTGTGGGTTACAAAGCCAACAAAAGAACCGTATATCGAAGCGGCTGAGGAGGCCCAAGAAAGAGCTTTTCAATCTCTAGAATTGATTAGCACTACCTACGTCGCGGCGAGGGACGAAAGTCGGCCTTAGTGATCCGATGGTGCCGAGTGGAAGGGCCGTCGCTCAACGGATCAAAGTGACTGACGGGATAATAGGCTGATCTTCCCCAAGAGATCACATCGACGGGAAGGTTTGGCACCTCGATGTCGGCTCTTCACCACCTGGGGCTGTAGTATGTTCCAAGGGTTGGGCTATTCGCCCATTAAAGCGGTACGTGAGCTGGGTTCAGAACGTCGTGAGATAGTTCGGTCCATATCTGGTGTGGGCATTAGAGCATTGAGAGGACCTTTCCCTAATACGAGAGGACCGAGAATGACGCACCTCTGGTGTACCAGTTATCATGCCCACGGTAAACGTTGGGTAGCCAAGTGCGGAGCGGATAACTACTGAACGCATCTAAGTAGTAAGCCCACCCCAAGATGAGTGCTCTCTTATTCTGACTTCCCCCAGCCCCCCCGTAGCACGGCCGAGACGGCGATGGGTTCTCGGCCCTATGGGGATGGAACGACGAAGTTTTGAGAATTCAAGAGAAGGTCACGGCGAGACGAGCCATTTATCATTAAGATAGGTGTCAAGTGGAAGTGCGGCGATGTATGCAGCGAGGCATCCTAACGGACCGGTAGACTTGAACCTTGTTCTTACATGACCCGATCAATTCGATCGGGTACTCACCATCTATTTTTATTGTTCAATTCTTTGACAACATGAAAAAACCAAAAGCTCGCCCTCCCTCTCTATCGATCCAAGGGCGGAGGCCTTTGGTGCCCCTCCAGTCAAGAATTGGGGACTCGCAATCACTAGCCAATATGTTTTTCTCTCATCCCTTTTTTCGTTCATGGTTCGATATTTTGGTGTCCTAGGTGTAGAGGAACAACACCAATCCATCCCGAACTTGGTGGTTAAACTCTACTGCGGTGAAGATACTGTAGGGGAGGTCCTGGGGAAAAATAACTCGACGCTAGGATGATAAAAAGCTTAACACCTCTCATTCTTATTACTTTTTCAATATGACAAAAATGAAAAGGTCCTTTTATTTAAAAACCTAATTATGAAATACCTTCTCTCCCACTTCACACCGCGGAACGCACCGTTCTTATAGAGAGAGAGGATCGGATACGTCTTCTTAACCCGAAATGGCTGGGGCCTATCCCTCTGAACCCTATTGGTTTAGCTCTTTCCTGCGGAAGACACGAGACTTATTAGAGAGGATAGGAAGCTCGACCGAAGGAAGAGGAATGTTATCCGGGGCATAAGCTTGGTGCAATGACACAGCACATTTAAGGAAAGCGCAGTGAACAAGAAACCAGATTTCCGGACAAGCCTGATCACCTCCTTAGCAAACAAGTGCACTCCAACATAGAGCTCTTTGTTGAGACCATCGGTCACTACCAAAATGACTGGATTAATAACCATCTTAAGTAGTTGAAGACCTTACAAGATCTCCTGCCGCTTTATGGCCTTAACTCAGAAATACTTGTCAATGAGGGTAAGGTTCGTTTCAAGAATTTATTTAACCTTCCTGGTCCTGGTTGGGGGCTGTCTCCACAGGACACGACCAAGTGAGCTAACAGGGGTTTAGAGCTCCTCTTTTCAAGGTAATTTATTCACCTGCGCCCACAAACCGCCGCGCGTGGCTTCCGGGTCACCTAACGCTACACCTCACTTGCTCCGTCCAAGAAGCCGTCTAACCTAAGGGAACTATTCTCCGAATAGGCTGTAACACCGGATATCCGTATTAGTTGATGCAACTCTGACTAAGGTGGATCTGGATATTCTATTGACCATAAAACAAAGCGGATATCGACTTCGAAAGTGCTCTTAATCACTTCTTTTCGGGCCTTCTCTCTCAAGCTCATAGAAGTGTGCCAAGAGCCACTCATCCGAGCCGGCGGATTAGAATTTTTGTTGTGCCGGTGTGCAAATCTAGCATGCTTAGGATCGCGATGTGTAATCTTTGGTCCGCCTATCATTGTCCATTAAAGGCCGACTCCGCTAGGCAAGAGGACAACTACCGGGATTATTTAACTACTAACCGATGACCGGAGGACTACTCTCCTTCTTCCATTCCAATAAGTCTTATTAAACGGGAGATAGGCATTCAGATTCGTTACTTGGGGCTCCTGAGGGTGAGGAATCCGTTGTTTCGGGCGAAACTTTATATGTTAGTTTGGCCTCGGCTTCAGGGAAGAATTCCTCTTTAGCCAGTTCAGATTGAGAGGGAAAGATGCCTATTGTATGATCTATCGAATTTTTTTATTCTATTTATTCTCTGTGCTGTTTTTCAGCGAATGAAAGAAAGCGCTGATTCCGCAGTTCCTTCATTAGATTTGGGTGCTTTTTGAAAGAGCCGGCTCGCGAATGACTCAACGGATACTACTAAAAAATTTCAATATATATATAAGGAAACGGGCATTCAAGCCCTGCCCCCTCTTCCGATTAACGCACCAAAGATGGGAACTGTTTGGATTGAATCAGACTCTCAAGTTATGGTTCAAACTTTGTTGAATCCTTACAAGATTCATCCTCAGGGAGCCCTTATCAAAGGGGATGAGCTAAGGGGTCTTGAACTAACCTCTTTGGCCGGGGCGGACTCGGAAAGTATGAAGGGAGTCCGAAAGAGAGAGGTGAACGGGGGGAAGAAAGGGGACCGGCGAAGTTAGCATCCGGATCCGAGTCTCCAAACTAAACTAAAGGGTAGGCTCGTCAACAAAGAAGCAGATGCAGACAGGAATGTAGGCTTTTCAAGTGAGCAACTCGTTACTTCCTTGGTTGTTAGCTTTGCCTTTCACTTTGGAGACAAAAACCTAATGTCCTAATGTCTCGGAGGTCCATATTTGGCATACCATTTTCTCAACCCGGTAATCCGATTCAATGAGAAGTGGAAAGATCTATAATGAAGAGCGGAGACTAGAGTAAATGTCAATCCAATGGCAATTGCGGAATATATGATTTTTGACCTATCTTTGAAAGAGAGTAAACCCCGTAATACTGGCTGCTGCATCATTCCCAGACTCTTTACTTGCAGGATCGGGCATAACCAAGAAGAACAGTGTGGGCCTAGCTTACAGTGTTGTCGGCATCGTAGTTGGCATTCAACCTCGGGGTTCGAAAGACCTTGTTAGGCACCTTTTTCTAAAGGAAGGGTTGAAGCCGGATCGAGATGCTTTACACTCATAGAGTAATGGATAGTACAATAAGATAGTTAGCTGCCCAATCTCGATCGTAGATTTTAAACCTTGGAAAAGGCGGATAGCGAGACGAGATAAGGCTTTTCTTCCTTAGATCACACCTTCTTCTTTCTCCGTATCCTGGCAGGCTTAATCCAACTCACTCTTCCTCTTCAACCGGATCTTGACGACCCCAACAAAGCACTGCTTTGCTTTAAATCAAGAAGGGTTTCGACTAGATCAGATACCCCATACCGCTTGAAGGATGACAACAGGGGATACTATTACCTTAACATGAAACTTAGTCCGACAGGAACGAAGTCTCGACTGAAAGGTACGTAGTTGCTCTTTCGAAGTAGCCTGTCTCTCCTCTCCCTATTGGTCGAATTTAAACCTACGAAGTAGCTCGACCAATCCATAATAGAGGTTAGAAGGCTGACACGAGCAGGCTTCTATTCTAGGAGATTCAATTAAGATGCGCTTAAACAAAACATAATAATCCGATCTTTCATCCGCAGAATCATAGAAATCTTAAAAAGCAGCCACTAACACATCTGTAGAAGCAGACAAGGAAGATGCCGTTGAAAAGAGTAAGTTAAAGCTTTAGTGCCCCATTTTAGGATGGGTTTTAGTGTAGTAAAAAAAAGAATTTTTAAGTTTCATGGAATGATGAAGGAAGACCATGCCATTAGAGGAAGGGTGGTTTGCTGCTCTTCAAGTTAGAGAAGGACTTACACCATCCGGAGACCAAGGCTGCATAGCCTATGTGAAGCAAGCCTACCTAGCTCCGCTTTACCCTCCCTTAAAAAACAAAATAATTAAACTCTACGGAATTTAACTACTTCTCATCTCCTTCCCTTTTCCTTGCCCTTGAATCTTTCTATTCTTCGCTCCCTGGTGCCGCTTTCCTTCGATCGAATACCTTCTCCCCTTAGCCTATGGATCTGCCTTCCCTTTCGTTAGCGTTAGTTACTTTCTAAGCCATCTAAGAAGAGGACTAGCTTTCCATTCCAAACCCTACCATTTTTGTAAGGAAGGCTTATTGTGGTTGTTACAAGGCAATAGCTTTCCGGTTGTCTGCTAGCCTATGTAATAGTAATAGCCCGGGGCTTCTTAATTAGGTTAAGGAAAATATGTGGCGACCTCATTAAAGAAAACATTCAAGGATGGATACATTGAGTCTCTTGGATTTCACGTCATAGCATCTATACCCAGATTGAGCATATCCAAGAAAGAAACAAGTGGTTTCCTTGGGAAAATTTTTTATCTTAAGCTGGCGCAGAATATGAAAACAAAACAAGTGCATCCAAACACTCGCAAATGCTATAGGATGGACCCAGTAAGAAGTTCGTGAGGTGCCGCTGCAGCTTATTCCCTCTCTCTGCCCCCCCCCCCCAAAATGAGAAAGATGTCCCGTCCCTTCTTTATGCACATCCGACACAAAGGTGTACAATCCGGTCAAAGTCCGCGGTTCTTTAAGTTCATTCACCGTAGGTTCTCTTACTTGCTCTAGTGGGCGGCAAAGGCCATCCGAGAGGGGAGAACGAATGGCTCGAGAATCGACCGGTTCCGAGCGGACTTGTGGAGCAGCTGCTTGGATTATCGTAGAATAAGAGGAGCCGTCTTAGGAAATGACTTAACTTACTTCAAAGAAAAGACAGATGTCGCCCGCCACTGCGAGGTGAAGGAGGAACTTGTCTGGTCTTGCGGTGCACTCACTCCGGTGAAGAGAATGAAATGACGCCCGCCCCCAGCTCGACTCGAGACCAAGACTCCTTACAACTCCCACCAATAGCAGCACTGAACGGCCGGAGATTTTTTGAAAAGGCTCTCAGCCCGCCGTGATTGTGATCAAGAGCGCACACCGCACCCGACCCATTAATCATCATCTCATCTGACGCGAAGCAAAAAGAAGTTCCTTGCCTTCCAACCCCAGCCGCCCATCTTCCCCTAGCCACCTACCTAATCGTGCTCGTAGCTCGATTGGGGGTCAAGAGTGTGGTCCCGCGGCGGAAAAAGAGAAGTCGTCCGTATCAAGTGATACGTGAATTGCTCAGTAGCTACCGTAGCTGGCGGAAATAGCTTAACGGTAGAGCATAGCCTTGCCAAGGCTGAGGTTGAGGGTTCAAGTCCCTCCTTCCGCTCTTGGCTTCGTCGTTTAGTGATAACGAGTGGAGTAGGCAGCGAGTAGAGTGCATAAGCCCCTTTAGAGATAGAGGCGAAAAGCAAGCAGCCGCGAAGGATAGGGTTTCCAACCTTTCTTAATAATAATAAGTAATAAGAAAGGGGCAAGCCAAAACCTACTCTTAACAGCTGGCTTTTCCCTTAGACGTAAAGATGCTGCAAGTAGTAGCGCGTAGTGTAGACGTAAATAGGAAAATAAGATTGAGATTACTAATGACGGATGGAGGTTGAGGATAGAACATGTTCGGTGCCTCGCCCTTGTCTCCTTCGCCGGAGACATAAAATGATGGGAATTCTATCGATAAAGAAGAAGCATAGGCATCGCCTCTCGATCCAATCCTCCCTAGCCTCCCTAACACACACACTCTTGATACGAAAAAAACCTCCCACCATAGAGAAGAAAAATAAAGTATAGATGAACCCGCACCACATTTTCTAACCTTCGAACCGAAAACCCCAACTCTAGATGGAATTCCAAAACCTAAACAACTCAGTTGAGAGCTCCGTGACCGTTCAAGGGAAGGTCCACCGATGATTGATAGGCCATTCCCCCCTATCCGTCTCTTGATCCCTCATTCCATCCACTAATCCGTTATTACTGATTCATTCATGGTTTTTTTGAACGCACTTCTTTGTCTTATTAGCGTAGGTGTTCAATGATGAAAGCCGCTGAACTTAAGACTCGAGTTGAGAAAAAGGGCTAGGCGCAGGAGAGGAGGGTTTTCCGGGACTGGGGAAGATGACCGGATTATAGAGCTAGGGGCGGATCTAAGGTTTATTGGGATTGGGCATGGACGAGCCTCGGCGGGCCAGCATTGTTAAAAAAATAAAAGAAAAAAATTCTCCCATCGCGTCATTAACCGGTGTAGGATTAAAGATCAGGTCCGGGATTCGAGTAAAATCTACCTTTCCTCTCATCCCGGGGTTTGGCAAGGAATTCAATCAAATGTTCGTTGTTCAATATCTCGGCCGCTCAAGAAGTTGGACTAGCTTAGGCGCTCCTCCGACCCGGAGTGGATTGACGGGGAAGGGCGAGTCTCACCTTGCGGTAGGAAGGTCTTCGTTGCGGGGACGGGTTCAAACGGACGGACCGAAGGGGCTTATCCCACCTAAATTAAAATAGTCCGATCTTTTTGGGGATTCATCACTGGCTAGGGCTTTCGAATCAAAGCATGGGCATCCTGCAACTAAGAGGGAGGAGTAGAGGCTCGATTGACGAGCCGGGTCAGTAAACTTCTATTTATTTTTTATTCGACTAGAGGGGCTCCTAGCGAGCAAACTTGTAGGAAGGGCCCCACGGAAACGCGAGGAGATGCGGGAACGAAGTCACTCGCCCGATAGGTTTAAATTCTATAAATAACCTATCCCTCTGAACCCTATTGGTCGAGCGTATTTAAACCTGCGAAGTAGCTCGCCCGAAGGCACGAAATACACCAATAGGGAGAGGAATGAAGTAGCTCGACCGATCCATAATAGGGTCTTTCGATCCTATGAATGCCGACCGGATCGACCAAAAAATGCGCCGGCCGAGGGAGGGGCTCATTCTACTAAATCGAGAGATCCCATGCCCGGCCCTACGCCCTACCTAACACAGAGATGTCCCTAAAAAAAAAGGGGATTGGTTGACCGGAAAGCTCGGGCGGGGGGAGGTGAATAGAAATCTTTCGGATCCGCTAGCTCTAAAATTTCTTCATCGACGGGTAGGGTTTGGTTTTGTCTAAGGTTCCTTCTTCCGGTTGTAAAGCTACGAAGCCATTCTCCTCGCTCCACCGGCGGTCCGCGTTTTTTACATGAAAGGAATTTTAAATGAAAGCAAAATCGTGTTCACTATCTATATAGATAGGAACTCCTATCTCTATCGTTTATCCAACACGAAGACTCTTTTTCGTGATGGAGTGCTTCGAATAGGATCCGATCCCTCTTTCCCGACCCGGCTTACCCGCCTCCGAGGAATTTCGTGGAGGAGGCTACCCGAGGAATCGAAAAACGGGAAGTGGGATGTGGAATGTGATTGGTGATGGATGGTGGTTATGAAATAAGTTCTGCATCAGGTGATGAGCCCATGCGAAAACTTTTTATTTTATTGGGGCCCAGGCTATTAGATTGAGTCAAAAGCCTACCAAGGCATAAAGGAAAGGTTCCGATTTGAGCGAGAGCCCAAACGGGGGAGGCGAGAACATCTTGATCGAAAGCTCTACTATTCTGAATAGGGAGAAAGACTTTTCAAAATTCGATCGAGAATCTCATCATTTGTTAGGTGGGCCAACTAACCTATCGAGTTGGGCGTCCATGTCACAGAACCTTTCTTCTAGCCAAGAATCCCATTATTGATCGAATCGGGGTGGACCCAATTCATTGGTAAATTAAAAATTTACCCGGTTTAACACTCAGAAAAAACCTAGAATAGTGCCGGGCGAGGCAAGGGGCTCTCCATCCGACGGAAGATTGTGTCCGGGATCCGGTAATCTAAGCCTTGCTTCTTCTGGTCGGCTCGTATTAGTCTGTGCTTTATTACAGGTAGTCATTCCCCCCCGTTCCTTTAGACTTTTCAACGGTATTTGAATCTTAAGTCGCGGTCATGTCTCGCCTCCCAGTATAGTGGTCGGTTACATGTTTTCCCCGAATGTAATAAGTTCCAGGCTCAAGTGCCTGCTCATCCATCTTCATTCCAAAGGCGAAAATTTCCATTGAAGTGAGTGTAACTGCTATGGTTTACAGTCAATAGTTCTTAACCAACCCTTTCTCACGGAGCTTTAGAAATCTTTAAGAAAGAATAGGGAGTAAGGGGGACCTACGCTTCATTAAAAATTATAACCGAACCTTCTTTCTTCTCCTGCTACGCCCTGATCAAGTTACCGGCGGCAGGTTAGTACAGTTCTCCGCCGCTGATTTGGCCTTGTGCTGATTCGAGAGCTTCTTCTTTAGTCTAGGATTCTAAAATAAAAAAATAAAATAAAAAGAGAAGCTGGGCGATAACAAGAAGAGGTCGTCGTCGGCGGAGCTCTACTAAGCGAAAAACCGCTCGCTTTTCTTCGCGAATAATATGTGCGGGTAGCCTAGGACAAGAGAAGCAAGTTACCTTCCCTACCTCCCATCTATATCTATAGGCGGCAATGGTAAGAGCCGGTAACTGTATCGGCTTCGGGGGCCGGCACTCCGCGTTCTATGACGGTTCCGTTCTTACGTACACCCCCCCCTCACATAGAAGAGGGGGAAGCCCTTCAATAGAAGAACCCTTGTGAGTGGGAGGAGATTGAATCATTCATTCATCGGATACGTCTTCTTCCGTGATCCATTTCATGTCAACTCTAATTAGTTATCAAAAAGCCTACTGGTGGACGCGGAGCCAACGAGTGAAGTTGAAGAGCGTAACGAGTCTAAGATTAAAGAAGCGTTCCCCAACTTTGATAGGTATAACATTGCTAGCAAATAGAGCAGAGAGCTTACCATTTCTTTCTATTCTATTAGAGTCGCGAGCTTGTTGTGGTCGGTCCTAAAGTAAAGGGAGAACCTTGCTGCTTACTTGCTATATCCCTGCATTCTTGCACGGCTCGTTCTTCGAGCCCATTATCTCCTCTCCCTCTCTCCGTTCTATCGTCCAAAATAGGCCATATGGAATATAGACAAGTGGTAAGACATCGGTTTTTGGTACCGGCATGCAAAGGTTCGAATCCTTTTACTCCAGATTATGAACACCCGATCGGATCTATCAAGAACGATCTGACGACTACAAGGGAAGTACCGATCGTTGGTCACCCCGAGTCTAGCTTGTAGCAAGCCAAAACTTTTACTTGAACCTACTTTGCTAAGATAAAATCAAGAGGGGATAGACGGACGGCGAGAAAGCAATCCCTTCCAACCAGCTAACCGACGGAGTTGAACAGCGACTCCGGCCGAGGTTCTTTTATAAATCTCCCGGCCCTTGCTTAACTCCTTGCTCCGTAAACCGGTCACTGGTTGATCCGATCGGACCCCTTTTACTGCGATGGCTACCCCCTCACTCGACATAGGCTCCAAGTAGTATAGTCCGTCACGTAATCTACCCGCGCCAATCGGCTTCTTCAAGAGTAAGTCCTGTATCACACAGAAGTCCCAACAAAAGATTTTAGAGCGAGCCGGCCACGACCTTTACACCCCTTTCTCCTAGTCCAAAAAGGGTATAATAAAGACTGTCTTTTTCGGTTTTTTGTGCAATACTAGTTTTAGCTACTTTTTTTAGCGATTACTCCAGTTCCAGACTCGCTAAAAAACTTCTTATGAAGTTTAGCTTGTTCGGCTAAGGCTATAATCGGGTCTCGCGAGCGGATGCCAAAGGCGAAACTTCTCAAAAAAATCACACAAATAGGTCCAAACCCTTTGAAAAAATGGAAATCAATCAAGCACTCACAAAACAAAGCCCTTATCCGTTTAAAAATTTGGTAATTTGTTAAGGATGTTGTAAAAAATATACCACAGAGATAAAGTTTCATCTCGGGTTCGAATGAAAGAAAGATGGAAGGCGCTTTTTTATTTCCTCTGGGGAAAGACACTCGGTTGCTTGAAAAAAAAAGTAAAGTTTTTTCCTTTTCCATACCAAATGACTTGATGCTGAAGCTTACGCAGGTATGGCTATGCTTGTTTTCCGTTCTCCATTTTCCTTATTTAAGATATTTTTAAAGGAAAAAAAGAATCAAGTTCTCTATCTGAAAAAAAACTCTCTTCAAAAGAACTTCCAATAGAGGGCGAGGACTAGCGATTAGTTAGGGGCCAGTCACATACTCGACACATAATGCCGCACCTCAATGTCATGAAATCAATATTAGGACGATACCAAGTTCGAATAAAGACAGGTACTGAATGCTAGCAAAGGGGTTCAACGCCACTTGTACGTACCTTTTAAGGTATCTCAAGTAAGACCTCCATTCAATTCTCTAACACCAGGGGATGTCTTCCCTTTGAGCTAGCTGGCCTTGCCTTTCTAGTGAGATTTATTCACACCGGAGGCGAGCTGTTTTCTCAAAGGAGTCCTATGACCCCATTATGTGCGGTATGCACTGGACCTTTTTGTTGATGATGCATTTTCAAGTTATCATTGGTCTTGCTTCGGCTTAACCTTTCGCAGAGTCCTGTAGTGTGACTCTCTCTTTCTTTCAGATCTTGAGAAAAGACGACTCTTTACTAGCCTTAAAAACGAAAACAATTTAGCTACTAGTCCGAAAGCCGAAGGCGAAGGAAGGCCAATGACACTAGCTAACCAACCGAGAGAGCCGCCCTAGATGAATTAGTTGCGGCAAGAGCGGCTAGCTAACTAGGCGATAGAGATGGGACATCCGCTTCTTCCGGGAAGAGCTGCAAAAGCGAATACCACTACGTTAGCCGCCTCCTTTGCCGATAGAGCGGCGAAGGCGGGTACGACGTTTACGCTTATATCCCGTTCCTCCTTGATATAGACGAATACCCCTTCCTATAACAACCGACGCACCTGCGGTTCCCTTAGGTGCACCCCCGATTGCAGGTCCCCTTCGTCGCTACTTCCATTCCTTAGTTTGAGCTTGCTTTCAAACTAAGAAGGTTCACATGTGTATGGCTGCGAGAGCGACGGAGAAGAGTATTTAGACGACAACGCGTAAAGCCGAGTTAGCCCAACCGTCAGCAAGAGCCCCCTAGTAGTCAAGTTGCAAGCGTAGGCTTCAAAGAGAGGGAACTAGTCTTATTATATTAATTCCGGTCGAACAAAGAGCCAAGCCGTTCTTAGTGGCTTCAAAATGGGATATCACTGCTTCAAAGGAAGGCAAGGCAGGCCGAACTACAAGAGCATTTGACAACTATCACTAAAAGAGGAAGCCAAAGTAAAAAGGTAAGTTACTCGACTAGTTACAACAGCTCCACCAACTAAGCTAGCATGTAATGTTGCCGGGAGGCCTGAAGAATGAATGAAGCTCCCTAAAGCTGCTGCTACTGAAGACGTTGAACTCGGGTCGGGCTTCTTTCTTTGTATTACTTTATATATATGATGGTTATGCTCAACTCCCCCTTTAGAGCTATCCTTGCCTGAAAGCGGAAGAGGGAGGTTACTAACCAACTAGAGCAAGTAGTCTTGTCCGAAAGCCTTAGGCGAAAAGCTCAAAAGTAACAAGGTTTTGAAAGAAAGCCAAGCCTTGAAGAAGACAAAAATGGTGCGAAAACAAAGATTGATCCCCATGCGATCCGATTCGGTGGGAGAGGAAAGCAAAGAAGAAGACAAGGTGTTACCAAACGACTTACGGCGGATAGGAATTCTAAAGCAAGAGGGTCGACGGGGAGAGGAGTATGAAAATCACTCGACTAAAAGGAGAGGAGGGAAGTCAAGATAGAAGAAGCTAGAGACGAAAACGAGATGAAAGGAAAGATGCGGCGGCTACAATTCCGATAGCTACAACTCCCAACCCCGGCGGTTCTTGGAAGGGAAGAGCTCTCCGGGAAAGGATTACGGACCCCGAGAGTCGAACCGGACAACCCGGAAAAAAAAACCGTCTGCTGGCTTTCTTTCTTCCTCTCACGAGCTTTCGCTTTCCTATTCGAGCCAATAACTCTAAGCAGAATTATCCCCTGACCTCTTCTTTCCTTTAGGGCACGATGAGAAAAAAGACCAAAAACTTATATTCTGATGGACTGAATCTCTTTGGAATCGTAGAAAGATGCGACTCTTCTATTCCAGGAACTCCCCAAAGAAAAAAGACACCATCAATAGGATTGGACAAAAGATAGTAAGTCTTCCGTGGCTGTAGTCCTTTCTTTTTTACTTACTTGAATGAGACTTATTTCTGTACTTCTTAGAAGAAGGTCTAAATAATGGTTCAAGGAACTCCCTCTCTTTGCAATTCAGTACTTTTCCATTTTTTAATAGCTTATCTTAGCTCGAAATCTTTTCTTCTTTTGCTGGGATCCTCGGAATCTAAGTCAAAGTCTTCGAAATATCAGTCAAAACTGCATATGAGTTCTCTCCCCAATCTATCTGAACTCTAGAGCTGGAGGCGCGGCACCCCTGGAACAACCATTGATTGTGGCCATGACGGCAGATAGAGATTTTCTTAAGATTTATAATATTGAATTTAGAACCATTTCCGAAAGAATTGCTCGAATGGAACGACTCATTAAGAGAAGTCAGACAAGCCAACCTATGCTATCTATGGTGTCCGTGTCCGCACTTGCTTGAGCCAAATCAACCTTTATTTATTTCCTCAACTCGCCCTAGAAGCCCTTGATCATGCAGAAAAGAAAGGGAAGATCCGCATGAAGATGATGATATGTGAACTGCTTAGGCTGATTGGGGGGCTGGGGATGTTGGATCGGTTAGGTAGGTGGGCTTAGAAAGTAAGCCAAGCTAGCCAAAGAAAGCAAGGGCGGTTGGTTGAGTGGGATCAGAGGAAAGGGACTAAGAGTTATTGACTTCACCCTAATCAAGGAGAAAGAGAAAGCGCTTTTTCCCTCAATTGAATGGTTCGGTTCAATGAGTCCAAAGACGCCTAAAGGCAAAAGGCAAGACATGACTTCTTACACGACCTATGCGCCTATGAAATCGCTTGAAGACACCTATTAGGATAACGAGAACCTGGGATCTGATCTTGAATCCTACCCCCTTTACTGATGGAAAAATATCTTTGGACAGAGAGCTCATGTAATTAACCTCTTTTTTTGCTTCCATCCGGAAACCCTCTCGCGCCCTCTTCTCCCTAACATAGTAAAGAGGGGCGAAAAGAAAGAGTGACCTTGTCGCTTCGCTCTCATCCCTCACTCTAGCCTCTCTTTCTCATGGGACAGCAGTCTCGGGGAAAAGCTCCCACGTTGGCTAAAAAGGAAAGAAATCCCCCCCTTACTATTAATGCTAATCCATTACATTACTTCTAGCTCGAAGTTTGCCCTTAGTTGTCTCGAAGTTAGCTGCTTGGCATGAGTAGCTTGGCTTGCTCATGTGGGGCTTTGGAAAGAAAGTAACCGAAGCCGGGGAATTCATCTACTAATCTTCTAATCCAGCTCGAAATGTTTTTTTGTTTAGAATTCGATCGGGAGTTCAAGCATATGTTAAATTATGGTAAGGTTTACTTTCTAGTCTACAGGCCACTTAGCTAAACGAAATCCTGAGTCTCGACTGTCGTATGAGTCTCGGTGTAGTTGCCGTTAAAAGGCTATAAGTAACGGCATTCTCTGTTAAGATAACAGGATTCAAGCTTGCTTGTGTGTACGTGCTTGTTATAAGGAGATGTAGATGTGAAGGTGACTAAGGAACCGCCCTAACCCCCCGGCTATTCGTAGATCTGTTATACAGGCAATTTAGCTACTTTCAACCCTGAGTAGCGAGTATTAGGTGAGGGGGGATACCTAAAGTTTAATTGTGGAACAGCACGTTACATGTCCTTTAAAGCGACCGTTAAGGAGGAGATAGGAGAACGAGATCCGGGCACTAGCATGTTAAAGAAAACAAGGGTACTTATTAATGTAGGAAAAAGACGTAAACAAATCGTATGAATCGATAAGACCTGATCTCCGATCTGTTCCACGAAAAGGGGCTAAAATGCCACTTTCGAATGAGAGGGTCTTCCCTCGATAAGTTGATGCAAGAACTGCTGTATCTAGCCTAGGAGTTCTGTTGTTATGGCGGAGAGTACCATCAGTTGATGTCTAGAGAACTTTTCTGATAGGACCGGACTAGGGAACAACTATCCGACACCGGAGGAACGGAAACACCCCTTTTCATTTAGTGCTCACTCGTCCAGAATAGAAGACCAAGCACGCGAACTTCCAAAACCTAAATTCTTTGTTTTGTGTCTGAGAGGCACGAAGTAGCTCGACCTTTGGGAGAGGTTTAAATTCGACCGATCCATAATAAGAGGAAATTACCTTTTTTGAAAGTTCTACGTAATGAGATGTGGCCCGCCTTACTAGGTCCCAGAATGAATCGCTTTGGAACCAGCCTTGTATTAGTCTTAGTATTTTCAATTTCAATTTAAAAGAATAGGCGGTCAAGTGTACCATTCCTATTTGTCCACGAAGCGAAGCCAACGGGGATAATATCTCATTCCGGTTTAATATCTTCCCATTTCTTCGGCTCATAGCATGATGGAATTTCCTACTCGAAAGAATCGAAGGGGCCTGTGTCTATGGTGGAAGGGGGACCATGCCTTGTGTAGGCCAAGCAATGAAGTTTGATAAACTTATGTGCACCGGGGATGAAGTTTGATAAACAGGGTTTAATCCTTTTTTCAAGGCCGAAATGCATAGTCTTATAAATAAGGATTCAGAATGTGGTCGCGGATCCACTCCGGTTTTGTTTCCTTTCACTTCCTTCCACGCCCCCCAAGTAGTACTTCTTTTCCCGACTAGGGCCTTGTGCGTAAACCACCTTCGCCTTTCTTCTCGATCTGGCCGGGATGGCAGTTGTTGATCGGGATTGAGTTGGGTCAATCGATCTATACTGATCGCTTGGTTAGTTAGAAATAAGGCATTATGGGAGGCCGAGTAGGAATTCGGTAGAGTATCGTGGGAAGGCCCCGGAGGGAAGTCACTTGCTCAACTATCGAACGAAGGAGAGGTTCCGAAAGAAAGGCCCTTGGGAGAATCTTTGTTTGAGTTCTTGTTGATACCCGATTTGGTCGAACAAGCTAAACATCTATTTCCAACTCTTCCTCAGATCAAAATCCTCGCTAAAAGCTTACGGAAGCACGTATTTTTCTCTCATTTATAACCTATAGATTACAAAGAATGACCACATCAGACATACCAAACGATGGATTTCCGTACCGACCCCTAGCTATACAATCAATTGCAATTCGATGAATTGATGAGAAAACAAAGAGGAGAGTTGAAAACTTTATTTTTCCCCGGTTAAATGTTACTGGGGCATAGTGGAACTGCATCTTACCAAGGTAAAATGTGACTGGTGTATGGTGTAATCGCAGCATACCAAGGTTCACCGTGTATCGTGGAAGTGCATCATTCCAAGCGGCATAGTGCATAGTGCATGGTGGAAGTGCACAACACGATGTTGCACTGTGCATAGTCAAAATCCATTATTGTAGTGTACATTGTGCATGTTGAAAGAGAATCACACCAAGACGCAAAGTGCAAAGTTGATGGAAGAAGCGCACCAAAACACGGTACACTATGCATGGTGGATATGCTCTATACTAAGGTTCACTGTTCCTAATGATTGGTGAAAGTGGAAAATAGCAAGGTGCACTATGTATGTGCGAAGTGCACTATACCAAGATGCAAGGTGCATGGTGTGTAGTGCAAGTGCATCGTATCAAGGAAAAATGTGACTGGTGCATGGTGTAATCGCACCATACCAAGGTTCACCGTGCATCGTTGAAGTGCATCATTCCAAACTGCATAATGCATAGCGCATGATGGAAGTGCACCACATGATGTTGCACGATGCATAATCAAAATCAATTATTGTAGTGTGCACTGTGCGTTTTGAAAGACCATCGCACCAAGACCCAAAGTGCAAAGTTGATGGAAGAAGCGCACCAAACCACGGTACCCTATGCATGGTGGATATGCTCTATACAAAGGGTCACGGTTCATAGTGAATGGTGAAAGTGGAAAATAGCAAGGTACACTATGTATGTGCGAAGTGCACTATACAAAGATGCAAGGTGCATGGTGCGTAGTGCAACTGCATCGTACCACGGTAAAATGTGACTGGTTCATGGTGTAATCCTACCATACCAAGGTTCACCGTGCATCGTGGAAGTGCTTCATTCCAAGCTGCATAGTGCATAGTACATGGTGTAAGTGCACCACATGATGTTGCACTATGCATAGTCAAAATCCATTATTGTAGTGTACATTATGAATGTTGAAAGAGAATCGTAACAAGACGCAAAGTGCAAAGTTGATGGAAGAAGCACACCAAACCACGGTACACTATGCATGGTGGATATGCTCTATACCTAGCTTCACGGGTTATAGTGAATGGTGAAAGTGGAAAATAGCAAGGTGCACTATGTATGTGCGAAGTGCACTATACCAAGATGCAAGGTGCCTGGTGCGTAGGGGACGTGCGCCGTACCGGGGTAAAATTTAACTGGTGCATGGTGTAATTGCACCATACCAAGGTTCACCATGCATCGTGGAAGTGCATCATTCCAAGCTGCATAGTGCATGGTAGAAAGGCACCACATGATGTTGCACTGTGCATAGTCAAAATCGATTATTGTAGTGTACATTGTATATGTTGAAAGAGAATCGCGCCAAGACGCAAAGTGCAAAGTTGATGGAAAAAGCGCACCAAAACACGGTACACTATGCATGGTGGATATGCTCTATACCAAGGTTCATGGGTCATAGTGAATGGTGAAAGTGGAAAATAACAAGGTGCACTATGTATGTGCGAAGTGCACTGTACCAAGATGCAAGGTGCATGGTGCGTAGTGGAAGTGCATCCTACCAAGGTAAAATGTGACTGGTGCATGGTGTAATCGCACCATACCAAGGTTCATCGTGCATCGTGGAAGTGCATCATTCCAAGCGGCATAGTGCATAGTGCATGGTGGAAGTGCACGACATGATATTGCACTGTGCATAGTGAAAATCCATTATTGTAGTGCACATTATGCATGTGGAAAGAGAATCGCACCAAGACGCAAAGTGCAAAGTTGATGGACGAAGCGCACCAAAACACGGTATCCTATGCATGGTGGATATGCTCTATACCAAGGTTCTCGGGTTATAGTGAATGGTGAAAGTGGAAAATAGCAAGGTGCACTATTTATGTGCGAAGTGCACTATACCAAGATGCAAGGTGCCTGGTGCGTAGGGGACGTGCGCCGTACCGGGGTAAAATTTGACTGGTGCATGGTGTAATCGCACCATACCAAGGTTCACCATGCATCGTGGAAGTGCATCATTCCAAGCTGCATAGTGCATGGTAGAAATGCACCACATGATGTTGCACTGTGCATAGTAAAAATCGCTTATTGTAGTGTACATTGTGCATGTTGAAAGAGAATCGCACCAAGACGCAAAGTGCAAAGTTGATGGAAAAAGCGCACCAAAACATGGTACACTATGCATGGTGGATATGCTCTATACCAATGTTCATGGGTTATAGTGAATGGTGAAAGTGGAAAATAGCAAGGTGCACTATGTATGTGCGAAGTGCACTGTACCAAGATGCAAGGTGCATGGTGCGTAGTGGAAGTGCATCATACCAAGGTGAAATGTGACTGGTGCATGGTCTAATCGCACCATACCAAGGTTCATCGTGCATCGTGGAAGTGCATCATTACAAGCGGCATAGTGCATAGTGCATGGTGGAAGTGCACCACATGATGTTGCACTGTGCATAGTCAAAATCCATTATTGTAGTGTACATTGTGCATGTTGAAAGAGAATCAAACCAAGACGCATAGTGCAAAGTTGATGGAAGAAGCGCACCAAAACACGGTACGCTATGCATGGTGGATATGCTCTATACCAAGGTTCTCGGGTTAAAGTTATTGGTGAAAGTGGAAAATAGCAAGGTGCACTATGTATGTGCGAAGTGCACTGTACCAAGATGCAAGATGCATGGTGCGTAGTGGAAGTGCATCCTACCAAGGTAAAATGTGACTGTTGCACGGTGTAATCGCACTATACCAAGGTTCATCATGCATCGTGGAAGTGCATCATTCCAAGCGGCATAGTGCATACATAGTTCATGGTGGAAGTACACCACATGATGATGCACTGTGCATAGTCAAAATCCATTATTGTAGTGTACATTGTGCATGTTGAAAGTGAATCGCACCAAGACGAAAAGTGCAAAGTTGATGGAAGAAGCGCACCGAAACACGATACACTATGCATGGTGGATATGCTCTATACCAAGGTTCACTGTTCCTAGTGAATGGTGAAAGTGGAAAATAGCAAGGTGCACTATGTGTGTGTGTAGTGCACTGTACCAAGATGCAAGGTGCATGGTGCGTAGTGGAAGTGCATCCTACCAAGGTCAAATGTGACTGGTGCATGGTGTAATCGCACCATAGCAAGGTTCATCGTGCATCGTGGAAGTGCATCATTCCAAGCGGCATAGTGCATAGTGCATAGTGGAAGTGCAGCACATGATGTTGCACTGTGCATAGTGAAAGTCGATTATTGTAGTGTACATTGTGCATGTTGAAAGAGAATCGCACCAAGACGCAAATTGCAAAGTTGATGGAAAAAGAGCACCAAAACACGGTACACTATGCATGGTGGATATGCTCTATACCAAGGTTCATGGGTTATAGTGAATGGTGAAAGTGGAAAATAGCAAGGTGCACTATGTATGTGCGAAGTGCACTGTACCAAGATGCAAGGTGCATGGTGCGTAGTGGAAGTGCATTATACCAAGGTGAAATGTGACTGGTGCATTGTCTAATCGCACCATACCAAGGTTCATCGTGCATCGTGGAAGTGCATCATTACAAGCGGCATAGTGCATAGTGCATGGTGGAAGTGCACCACATGATGTTGCACTGTGCATAGTCAAAATCCATTATTGTAGTGTACATTGTTCATGTTGAAAGAGAATCAAACCAAGACGCATAGTGCAAAGTTGATGGAAGAAGCGCACCAAAACACGGTACGCTATGCATGGTGGATATGCTCTATACCAAGGTTCTCGGGTTAAAGTGATTGGTGAAAGTGGAAAATAGCAAGGTGCACTATGTATGTGCGAAGTGCACTGTACCAAGATGCAAGGTGCATGGTGCGTAGTGGAAGTGCATCCTACCAAGGTAAAATGTGACTGCTGCACGGTGTAATCGCACTATACCAAGGTTCATCATGCATCGTGGAAGTGCATCATTCCAAGCGGCATAGTGGATACATAGTTCATGGTGGAAGTACACCACATGATGATGCACTGTGCATAGTCAAAATCCATTATCGTAGTGTACATTGTGCATGTTGAAAGTGAATCGCACCAAGACGAAAAGTGCAAAGTTGATGGAAAAAGCGCACCAAAACACGGTACACTATGCATGGTGGATATGCTGTATACCAAGGTTCATGGGTTATAGTGAATGGTGAAAGTGGAAAATAGCAAGGTGCACTATGTATGTGCGAAGTGCACTGTACCAAGATGCAAGGTGCATGGTGCGTAGTGGAAGTGCATAATACCAAGGTAAAATGTGACTGCTGCACGGTGTAATCGCACTATACCAAGGTTCATCATGCATCGTGGAAGTGCATCATTCCAAGCGGCATAGTGCAAACATAGTTCAAGGTGGAATTACACCACATGATGATACACTGTGCATAGTCAAAATCCATTATTGTAGTGTACATTGTGCATGTTGAAAGTGAATCGCACCAAGACGAAAAGTGCAAAGTTGATGGTAGAAGCGCACCGAAACGCGATACACTATGCATGGTGGATATGCTCTATACCAAGGTTCACTGTTCCTAGTGAATGGTGAAAGTGGAAAATAGCAAGGTGCACTATGTATGTGCGAAGTGCACTATACCAAGATGCAAGGTGCCTGGTGCGTAGGGTACGTGCGCCGTACCGGGGTAAAATTTGACTAGTGCATGGTGTAATCGCACCATACCAAGGTTCACCATGCATCGTGGAAGTGCATCCTTCCAAGCTTCATAATGCATGGTAGAAATGCACCACTTGATGTTGCACTTTGCATAGTCAAAATCGATTATTATAGTGTACATTGTGCATGTTGAAAGAGAATCGCACCAAGACGCAAAGTGCAAAGTTTATGGAAAAAGCGCACCAAAACACGGTACACTGTGCATGGTGGATATGCTCTATACCAAGGTTCATGGGTTATAGTGAATGGTGAAAGTGGAAAATAGCAAGGTGGACTATGTATGTGCGAAGTGCACTATACCAAGATGCAAGGTGCCTAGTGCCTATGGGACGTGCGCCGTACCGGGGTAAAATTTGACTGGTGCATGGTGTAATCGCACCATACCAAGGTTCACCATGCATCGTGGAAGTGCATCATTCCAAGCTGCATAGTGCATGGTAGTAATGCACCACATGATGTTGCACTGTGCATAGTCAAAATCGATTATTGTAGTGTACATTGTGCATGTTGAAAGAGAATCGCACCAAGACGCAAAGTGCAAAGTTTATGGAAAAAGCGCTCCAAAACACGGTACACTATGCATGGTGGATATGCTCTATACCAAGGTTCATGGGTTATAGTGAATGGTGAAAGTGGAAAATAGCAAGGTGCACTATGTATGTGCGAAGTGCACTGTACCAAGATGCAAGGTGCATGGTGCGTAGTGGAAGTGCATCCTACCAAGGTAAAATGTGACTGGTGCATGGTGTAATCGCACCATACCAAGGTTCATCCTGCATCGTGGAAGTGCACCATTCCAAGCTGCATAGTGCATGGTAGTAATGCACCACATGATGTTGCACTGTGGATAGTCAAAAACGATTATTGTAGTGTACATTGTGCATGTTGAAAGAGAATCGCACCAAGACGCAAAGTGAAAAGTTGATGGAAAAATCGCACCAAAACACGGTACACTATGCATGTTGGATATGCTCTATACCAAGGTTCATGGGTTATAGTGAATGGTGAAAGTGGAACATGGCAAGGTGCACTATGTATGTGCGAAGTGCACTGTACCAAGATGCAAGGGGCATGGTGCGTAGTGGAAGTGCATCCTACCAAGGTGAAATGTGACTGGTGCATGGTCTAATCGCACCATACCAAGGTTCACCGTGCATCGTGGAAGTGCATCATTCCAAGCGGCATAGTGCATAGTGCAAGTTGGAAGTGCACCACATGATGTTGCACTGTGCATAGTGAAAATCAACTATTGTAGTGTACATTGTGCATGTTGAAAGAGAATCGCACCACGACGCAAAGTGCAAAGTTGATGGAAGAAGCGCACCAAAACACGGTATCCTATGCATGGTGGATATGCTCTATACCAAGGTTCTCGGGTTATAGTGAATGGTGAAAGTGGAAAATAGCAAGGTGCACTATGAATGTGCGAAGTGTACTATACCAAGATGCAAGGTGCCTGGTGCGTAGGGGACGTGCGCCGTACCGGGGTAAAATTTGACTGGTGCATGGTGTAATCGCACCGTACCAAGGTTCACCATGCATCGTGGAAGTGCATCATTCCAAGCTGCATAGTGCATGGTAGAAATGCACCACATGATGTTGCACCGTGCATAGTCAAAATCGATTATTGTAGTGTACATTGTGCATGTTGAAAGAGAATCGCACCAAGACGCAAAGTGCAAAGTTGATGGAAAAAGCGCACCAAAACACGGTACACTATGCATGGTGGATATGCTCTATACCAAGGGTCATGGGTTATAGTGAATGGTGAAAGTGGAAAATAGCAAGGTGCACTATGTATGTGCGAAGTGCACTGTACCAAGATGCAAGGTGCATGGTGCGTAGTGGAAGTGCATAATACCAAGGTAAAATGTGACTGCTGCACGGTGTAATCGCACTATACCAAGGTTCATCATGCATCGTGGAAGTGCATCATTCCAAGCGGCATAGTGCATACATAGTTCAAGGTGGAATTGCACCACATGATGATACACCGTGCATAGTCAAAATCCATTATTGTAGTGTACATTGTGCATGTTGAAAGTGAATCGCACCAAGACGAAAAGTGCAAAGTTGATGGAAGAAGCGCACCAAAACGCGGTACCCTATGCATGGTGGATATGCTCTATACCAAGGTTCTCGGGTTATAGTGAATGGTGAAAGTGGAAAATAGCAAGGTGCACTATGTATGTGCGAAGTGCACTATACCAAGATGCAAGGTGCCTGGTGCGTAGGGTACGTGCGCCGTACCGGGGTAAAATTTGACTGGTGCATGGTGTAATCGCACCATACCAAGGTTCACCATGCATCGTGGAAGTGCATCATTCCAAGCTTCATAATGCATGGTAGAAATGCACCACATGATGTTGCACTTTGCATAGTCAAAATCGATTATTGTAGTGTACATTGTGCATGTTGAAAGAGAATCGCACCAAGACGCAAAGTGCAAAGTTGATGGAAAAAGCGCACCAAAACACGGTACACTATGCATGGTGGATATGCTCTATACCAAGGTTCATGGGTTATAGTGAATGGTGAAAGTGGAAAATAGCAAGGTGGACTATGTATGTGCGAAGTGCACTATACCAAGATGCAAGGTGCCTGGTGCGTAGGGGACGTGCGCCGTACCGGGGTAAAATTTGACTGGTGCATGGTGTAATCGCACCATACCAAGGTTCACCATGCATCGTGGAAGTGCATCATTCCAAGCTGCATAGTGCATGGTAGAAATGCACCACATGATGTTGCACTGTGCATAGTCAAAATCGATTATTGTAGTGTACATTGTGCATGTTGAAAGAGAATCGCACCAAGACGCAAAGTGCAAAGTTTATGGAAAAAGCGCACCAAAACACGGTACACTATGCATGGTGGATATGCTCTATACCAAGGTTCATGGGTTATAGTGAATGGTGAAAGTGGAAAATAGCAAGGTGCACTATGTATGTGCGAAGTGCACCGTACCAAGATGCAAGGTGCATGGTGCGTAGTGGAAGTGCATCCTACCAAGGTAAAATGTGACTGGTGCATGGTGTAATCGCACCATACCAAGGTTCATCGTGCATCGTGGAAGTGCATCATTCCAAGCTGCATAGTGCATGGTAGAAATGCACCACATGATGTTGCACTGTGCATAGTCAAAATCGATTATTGTAGTGTACATTGTGCATGTTGAAAGAGAATCGCACCAAGACGCAAAGTGAAAAGTTGATGGAAAAATCGCACCAAAACACGGTACACTATGCATGGTGGATATGCTCTATACCAAGGTTCATGGGTTATAGTGAATGGTGAAAGTGGAAAATAGCAAGGTGCACTATGTATGTGCGAAGTGCACTGTACCAAGATGCAAGGTGCATGGTGCGTAGTGGAAGTGCATCCTACCAAGGTGAAATGTGACGGTGCATGGTGTAATCGCACCATACCAAGGTTCACCGTGCATCGTGGAAGTGCATCATTCCAAGCGGCATAGTGCATAGTGCATGGTGGAAGTGCACCACATGATGTTGCACCGTGCATAGTGAAAATCCACTATTGTAGTGTACATTGTGCATGTTGAAAGAGAATCGCACCAAGACGCAAAGTGCAAAGTTGATGGAAGAAGCGCACCAAAACACGGTACCCTATGCATGGTGGATATGCTCTATACCAAGGTTCTCGGGTTATAGTGAATGGTGAAAGTGGAAAATAGCAAGGTGCACTATGTATGTGCGAAGTGCACTATACCAAGATGCAAGGTGCCTGGTGCGTAGGGGACGTGCGCCGTAACGGGGTAAAATTTGACCGGTGCATGGTGTAATCGCACCATACCAAGGTTCACCATGCATCGTGGAAGTGCATCATTCCAAGCTGCATAGTGCATGGTAGAAATGCACCACATGATGTTGCACCGTGCATAGTCAAAATCGATTATTGTAGTGTACATTATGCATGTTGAAAGAGAATCGCACCAAGACGCAAAGTGCAAAGTTGATGGAAAAAGCGCACCAAAACACGGTACACTATGCATGGTGGATATGCTCTATACCAAGGTTCTCGGGTTATAGTGAATGGTGAAAGTGGAAAATAGCATGGTGCACTATACCAAGATGCAAGGTGCCTGGTGCGTAGGGGACGTGCGCCATACCGGGGTAAAATTTGACTGGTGCATGGTGTAATCGCACCATACCAAGGTTCACCATGCATCGTGGAAGTGCATCATTCCAAGCTGCATAATGCATGGTAGAAATGCACCACATGATGTTGCACTTTGCATAGTCAAAATCGATTATTGTAGTGTACATTGTGCATGTTGAAAGAGAATCGCACCAAGACGCAAAGTGCAAAGTTTATGGAAAAAGCGCACCAAAACACGGTACACTATGCATGGTGGATATGCTCTATACCAAGGTTCATGGGTTATAGTGAATGGTGAAAGTGGAAAATAGCAAGGTGCACTATGTATGTGCGAAGTGCACCGTACCAAGATGCAAGGTGCATGGTGCGTAGTGGAAGTGCATCCTACCAAGGTGAAATGTGACTGGTGCATGGTGTAATCGCACCATACCAAGGTTCACCGTGCATCGTGGAAGTGCATCATTCCAAGCGGCATAGTGCATAGTGCATGGTGGAAGTGCACCACATGATGTTGCACTATGCATAGTGAAAATCCACTATTGTAGTGTACATTGTGCATGTTGAAAGAGAATCGCACCAAGACGCAAAGTGCAAAGTTGATGGAAGAAGCGCACCAAAACACGGTACCCTATGCATGGTGGATATGCTCTATACCAAGGTTCTCGGGTTATAGTGAATGGTGAAAGTGGAAAATAGCAAGGTGCACTATGTATGTGCGAAGTGCACTGTACCAAGATGCAAGGTGCATGGTGCGTAGTGGAAGTGCATCCTACCAAGGTAAAATGTGACTGCTGCACGGTGTAATCGCACTATACCAAGGTTCATCATGCATCGTGGAAGTGCATCATTCCAAGCGGCATAGTGCATACATAGTTCATGGTGGAAGTACACCACATGATGTTGCACTGTGCATAGTCAAAATCCATTATTGTAGTGTACATTGTGCATGTTGAAAGAGAATCGCACCAAGACGAAAAGTGCAAAGTTGATGGAAGAAGCGCACCGAAACACGATACACTATGCATGGTGGATATGTTCTATACCAAGGTTCTCGGGTTATAGTGAATGGTGAAAGTGGAAAATAGCAAGGTGCACTATGTATGTGCGAAGTGCACTGTACCAAGATGCAAGGTGCATGGTGCGTTGTGGAAGTGCATCCTACCAAGGTGAAATGTGACTGGTGCATGGTGTAATCGCACCATACCAAGGTTCACCATGCATCGTGGAAGTGCATCATTCCAAGTTGCATAGTGCATGGTAGAAATGCACCACATGATGTTGCACTGTGCATAGTCAAAATCGATTATTGTAGTGTACATTATGCATGTTGAAAGAGAATCGCACCAAGACGCAAAGTGCAAAGTTGATGGAAAAAGCGCACCAAAACACGGTACACTATGCATGGTGGATATGCTCTATACCAAGGTTCTCGGGTTATAGTGAATGGTGAAAGTGGAAAATAGCATGGTGCACTATACCAAGATGCAAGGTGCCTGGTGCGTAGGGGACGTGCGCCATACCGGGGTAAAATTTGACCGGTGCATGGTGTAATCGCACCATACCAAGGTTCACCATGCATCGTGGAAGTGCATCATTCCAAGCTTCATATGCATGGTAGAAATGCACCACATGATGTTGCACTGTGCATAGTCAAAATCGATTATTGTAGTGTACATTGTGCATGTTGAAAGAGAATCGCACCAAGACGCAAAGTGCAAAGTTGATGGAAAAAGCGCACCAAAACACGGTACACTATGCATGGTGGATATGCTCTATACCAAGGTTCTCGGGTTATAGTGAATGGTGAAAGTGGAAAATAGCAAGGTGCACTATGTATGTGCGAAGTGCACTATACCAAGATGCAAGGTGCATGGTGCGTAGGGGACGTGCGCCGTACCAAGGTAAAATTTGACTGGTGCATGGTGTAATCGCACCATACCAAGGTTCACCATGCATCGTGGAAGTGCATCATTCCAAGCGCATATGCATAATGCATGGTAGAAATGCACCACATGATGTTGCACCGTGCATAGTCAAAATCGATTATTGTAGTGTACATTATGCATGTTGAAAGAGAATCGCACCAAGACGCAAAGTGCAAAGTTGATGGAAAAAGCGCACCAAAACACGGTACACTATGCATGGTGGATATGCTCTATACCAAGGTTCATGGGTTATAGTGAATGGTGAAAGTGGAAAATAGCAAGGTGCACTATGTATGTGCGAAGTGCACTATACCAAGATGCAAGGTGCATGGTGCGTTGTGGAAGTGCATCCTACCAAGGTGAAATGTGACTGGTGCATGGTGTAATCGCACCATACCAAGGTTCACCATGCATCGTGGAAGTGCATCATTCCAAGTTGCATAGTGCATGGTAGAAATGCACCACATGATGTTGCACTGTGCATAGTCAAAATCGATTATTGTAGTGTACATTATGCATGTTGAAAGAGAATCGCACCAAGACGCAAAGTGCAAAGTTGATGGAAGAAGCGCACCAAAACACGGTACCCTATGCATGGTGGATATGCTCTATACCAAGGTTCTCGGGTTATAGTGAATGGTGAAAGTGGAAAATAGCATGGTGCACTATACCAAGATGCAAGGTGCCTGGTGCGTAGGGGACGTGCGCCATACCGGGGTAAAATTTGACAGGTGCATGGTGTAATCGCACCATACCAAGGTTCATCATGCATCGTGGAAGTGCATCATTCCAAGCTTGCATAGTGCATGGTAGAAATGCACCACATGATGTTGCACCGTGCATAGTCAAAATCGATTATTGTAGTGTACATTATGCATGTTGAAAGAGAATCGCACCAAGACGCAAAGTGCAAAGTTGATGGAAAAAGCGCACCAAAACACGGTACACTATGCATGGTGGATATGCTCTATACCAAGGTTCTCGGGTTATAGTGAATGGTGAAAGTGGAAAATAGCATGGTGCACTATAGTAAGATGCGAAGTGCACTATACCAAGATGCAAGGTGCTCGGTGCGTAGGGGACGTGCGCCATACCGGGGTAAAATTTGACGGTGCATGGTGTAATCGCACCATACCAAGGTTCACCATGCATCGTGGAAGTGCATCATTCCAAGCTGCATAATGCATGGTAGAAATGCACCACATGATGTTGCACTGTGCATAGTCAAAATCGATTATTGTAGTGTACATTGTGCATGTTGAAAGAGAATCGCACCAAGACGCAAAGTGCAAAGTTTATGGAAAAAGCGCACCAAAACACGGTACACTATGCATGGTGGATATGCTCTATACCAAGGTTCATGGGTTATAGTGAATGGTGAAAGTGGAAAATAGCAAGGTGCACTATGTATGTGCGAAGTGCACCGTACCAAGATGCAAGGTGCATGGTGCGTAGTGGAAGTGCATCTTACCAAGGTGAAATGTGAGTGGTGCATGGTGTAATCGCACCATACCAAGGTTCACCGTGCATCGTGGAAGTGCATCATTCCAAGCGGCATAGTGCATAGTGCATGGTGGAAGTGCACCACATGATGTTGCACTGTGCATAGTGAAAATCCACTATTGTAGTGTACATTGTGCATGTTGAAAGAGAATCGCACCAAGACGCAAAGTGCAAAGTTGATGGAAGAAGCGCACCAAAACACGGTACCCTATGCATGGTGGATATGCTCTATACCAAGGTTCTCGGGTTATAGTGAATGGTGAAAGTGGAAAATAGCAAGGTGCACTATGTATGTGCGAAGTGCACTGTACCAAGATGCAAGGTGCATGGTGCGTAGTGGAAGTGCATCCTACCAAGGTAAAATGTGAGCGGTGCATGGTGTAATCGCACCATACCAAGGTTCATCGTGCATCGTGGAAGTGCATCATTCCAAGCGGCATAGTGCTGCATAGTTCATGGTGGAAGTGCACCACATGATGTTGCACCGTGCATAGTGAAAATCCATTATTGTAGTGTACATTGTGCATGTTGAAAGAGAATCGCACCAAGACGCAAAGTGCAAAGTTGATGGAAGAAGCGCACCAAAACACGGTACACTATGCATGGTGGATATGCTCTATACCAAGGTTCTCGGGTTATAGTGAATGGTGAAAGTGGAAAATAGCAAGGTGGACTGTGTATGTGCGAAGTGCACTATACCAAGATGAAAGGTGCCTGGTGCGTAGGGGACATGCGCCGTACCGGGGTAAAATTTGATCGGTGCATGGTGTAATCGCACCATACCAAGGTTCACCATGCATCGTGGAAGTGCATCATTCCAAGTTGCATAGTGCATGGTAGAAATGCACCACATGATGTTGCACTGTGCATAGTCAAAATCGATTATTGTAGTGTACATTATGCATGTTGAAAGAGAATCGCACCAAGACGCAAAGTGCAAAGTTGATGGAAAAAGCGCACCAAAACACGGTACACTATGCATGGTGGATATGCTCTATACCAAGGTTCTCGGGTTATAGTGAATGGTGAAAGTGGAAAATAGCATGGTGCACTATACCAAGATGCAAGGTGCCTGGTGCGTAGGGGACGTGCGCCATACCGGGGTAAAATTTGACAGGTGCATGGTGTAATCGCACCATACCAAGGTTCACCATGCATCGTGGAAGTGCATCATTCCAAGCTGCATAATGCATGGTAGAAATGCACCACATGATGTTGCACTGTGCATAGTCAAAATCGATTATTGTAGTGTACATTGTGCATGTTGAAAGAGAATCGCACCAAGACGCAAAGTGCAAAGTTTATGGAAAAAGCGCACCAAAACACGGTACACTATGCATGGTGGATATGCTCTATACCAAGGTTCATGGGTTATAGTGAATGGTGAAAGTGGAAAATAGCAAGGTGCACTATGTATGTGCGAAGTGCACCGTACCAAGATGCAAGGTGCATGGTGCGTAGTGGAAGTGCATCCTACCAAGGTAAAATGTGACTGGTGCATGGTGTAATCGCACCATACCAAGGTTCATCGTGCATCGTGGAAGTGCATCATTCCAAGCGGCATAGTGCATAGTTCATGGTGGAAGTGCACCACATGATGTTGCACTGTGCATAGTGAAAGTCCATTATTGTAGTGTACATTGTGCATGTTGAAAGAGAATCGCACCAAGACGCAAAGTGCAAAGTTGATGGAAGAAGCGCACCAAAACACGGTACCCTATGCATGGTGGATATGCTCTATACCAAGGTTCTCGGGTTATAGTGAATGGTGAAAGTGGAAAATAGCAAGGTGGACTATGTATGTGCGAAGTGCACTATACCAAGATGCAAGGTGCCTGGTGCGTAGGGGACATGCGTCGTACCGGGGTAAAATTTGATTGGTGCATGGTGTAATCGCACCATACCAAGGTTCACCATGCATCGTGGAAGTGCATCATTCCAAGCTGCATAGTGCATGGTAGAAATGCACCACATGATGTTGCACCGTGCATAGTCAAAATCGATTATTGTAGTGTACATTATGCATGTTGAAAGAGAATCGCACCAAGACGCAAAGTGCAAAGTTGATGGAAAAAGCGCACCAAAACACGGTACACTATGCATGGTGGATATGCTCTATACCAAGGTTCATGGGTTATAGTGAATGGTGAAAGTGGAAAATAGCAAGGTGCACTATTTATGTGCGAAGTGCATACCAAGATGCAAGGTGCATGGTGCGTAGGGGAAGTGCATCCTACCAAGGTGAAATGTGACTGGTGCATGGTGTAATCGCACCATACCAAGGTTCACCGTGCATCGTGGAAGTGCATCATTCCAAGCGGCATAGTGCATAGTGCATGGTGGAAGTGCACCACATGATGTTGCACTGTGCATAGTGAAAATCCACTATTGTAGTGTACATTGTGCATGTTGAAAGAGAATCGCACCAAGACGCAAAGTGCAAAGTTGATGGAAGAAGCGCACCAAAACACGGTACACTATGCATGGTGGATATGCTCTATACCAAGGTTCTCGGGTTATAGTGAATGGTGAAAGTGGAAAATAGCAAGGTGCACTATGTATGTGCGAAGTGCACTATACCAAGATGCAAGGTGCATGGTGCGTAGTGGAAGTGCATCCTACCAAGGTGAAATGTGACCGGTGCATGGTGTAATCGCACCATACCAAGGTTCACCATGCATCGTGGAAGTGCATCATTCCAAGCGGCATAGTGCATACATAGTGCATGGTGGAAGTGCACCACATGATGTTGCACTGTGCATAGTCAATATCGATTATTGTAGTGTACATTGTGCATGTTGAAAGAGAATCGCACCAAGACGCAAAGTGCAAAGTTGATGGAAGAAGCGCACCAAAACACGGTACCCTATGCATGGTGGATATGCTCTATACCAAGGTTCTCGGGTTATAGTGAATGGTGAAAGTGGAAAATAGCAAGGTGCACTATGTATGTGCGAAGTGCACTGTACCAAGATGCAAGGTGCATGGTGCGTAGTGGAAGTGCATCCTACCAAGGTAAAATGTGACCGGTGCATGGTGTAATCGCACCATACCAAGGTTCATCGTGCATCGTGGAAGTGCATCATTCCAAGCGGCATAGTGCATAGTGCATGGTGGAAGTGCACCACATGATGTTGCACCGTGCATAGTGAAAATCCATTATTGTAGTGTACATTGTGCATGTTGAAAGAGAATCGCACCAAGACGCAAAGTGCAAAGTTGATGGAAGAAGCGCACCAAAACACGGTACCCTATGCATGGTGGATATGCTCTATACCAAGGTTCTCGGGTTATAGTGAATGGTGAAAGTGGAAAATAGCAAGGTGCACTATGTATGTGCGAAGTGCACTATACCAAGATGCAAGGTGCCTGGTGCGTAGGGGACGTGCGCCGTAACGGGGTAAAATTTGGATCGGTGCATGGTGTAATCGCACCATACCAAGGTTCACCATGCATCGTGGAAGTGCATCATTCCAAGCTGCATAGTGCATGGTAGAAATGCACCACATGATGTTGCACCGTGCATAGTCAAAATCGATTATTGTAGTGTACATTGTGCATGTTGAAAGAGAATCGCACCAAGACGCAAAGTGCAAAGTTGATGGAAAAAGCGCACCAAAACACGGTACACTATGCATGGTGGATATGCTCTATACCAAGGTTCTCGGGTTATAGTGAATGGTGAAAGTGGAAAATAGCAAGGTGCACTATGTATGTGCGAAGTGCACTATACCAAGATGCAAGGTGCCTGGTGCGTAGGGTACGTGCGCCGTACCGGGGTAAAATTTGACTGGTGCATGGTGTAATCGCACCATACCAAGGTTCACCATGCATCGTGGAAGTGCATCATTCCAAGCTGCATAGTGCATGGTAGAAATGCACCACATGATGTTGCACTGTGCATAGTCAAAATCGATTATTGTAGTGTACATTATGCATGTTGAAAGAGAATCGCACCAAGACGCAAAGTGCAAAGTTGATGGAAAAAGCGCACCAAAACACGGTACACTATGCATGGTGGATATGCTCTATACCAAGGTTCTCGGGTTATAGTGAATGGTGAAAGTGGAAAATAGCATGGTGCACTATACCAAGATGCAAGGTGCCTGGTGCGTAGGGGACGTGCGCCATACCGGGGTAAAATTTGACGGGTGCATGGTGTAATCGCACCATACCAAGGTTCACCATGCATCGTGGAAGTGCATCATTCCAAGCTGCATAATGCATGGTAGAAATGCACCACATGATGTTGCACTGTGCATAGTCAAAATCGATTATTGTAGTGTACATTGTGCATGTTGAAAGAGAATCGCACCAAGACGCAAAGTGCAAAGTTTATGGAAAAAGCGCACCAAAACACGGTACACTATGCATGGTGGATATGCTCTATACCAAGGTTCATGGGTTATAGTGAATGGTGAAAGTGGAAAATAGCAAGGTGCACTATGTATGTGCGAAGTGCACTGTACCAAGATGCAAGGTGCATGGTGCGTAGTGGAAGTGCATCCTACCAAGGTGAAATGTGACTGGTGCATGGTGTAATCGCACCATACCAAGGTTCACCGTGCATCGTGGAAGTGCATCATTCCAAGCGGCATAGTGCATAGTGCATGGTGGAAGTGCACCACATGATGTTGCATTGTTCATAGTGAAAATCCATTATTGTAGTGTACATTGTGCATGTTGAAAGAGAATCGCACCAAGACGCAAAGTGCAAAGTTGATGGAAGAAGCGCACCAAAACACGGTACCCTATGCATGGTGGATATGCTCTATACCAAGGTTCTCGGGTTATAGTGAATGGTGAAAGTGGAAAATAGCAAGGTGCACTATGTATGTGCGAAGTGCACTATACCAAGATGCAAGGTGCATGGTGCGTAGGGGACGTGCATCCTACCAAGGTAAAATTTGACCGGTGCATGGTGTAATCGCACCATACCAAGGTTCACCATGCATCGTGGAAGTGCATCATTCCAAGCGGCATAGTGCATAGTGCATGGTGGAAATGCACCACATGATGTTGCACCGTGCATAGTCAAAATCGATTATTGTAGTGTACATTGTGCATGTTGAAAGAGAATCGCACCAAGACGCAAAGTGCAAAGTTGATGGAAAAAGCGCACCAAAACACGGTACACTATGCATGGTGGATATGCTCTATACCAAGGTTCTCGGGTTATAGTGAATGGTGAAAGTGGAAAATAGCAAGGTGCACTATGTATGTGCGAAGTGCACTATACCAAGATGCAAGGTGCCTGGTGCGTAGGGTACGTGCGCCGTACCGGGGTAAAATTTGACCGGTGCATGGTGTAATCGCACCATACCAAGGTTCACCATGCATCGTGGAAGTGCATCATTCCAAGCTGCATAGTGCATGGTAGAAATGCACCACATGATGTTGCACCGTGCATAGTCAAAATCGATTATTGTAGTGTACATTATGCATGTTGAAAGAGAATCGCACCAAGACGCAAAGTGCAAAGTTGATGGAAAAAGCGCACCAAAACACGGTACACTATGCATGGTGGATATGCTCTATACCAAGGTTCTCGGGTTATAGTGAATGGTGAAAGTGGAAAATAGCATGGTGCACTATACCAAGATGCAAGGTGCCTGGTGCGTAGGGGACGTGCGCCATACCGGGGTAAAATTTGACGGGTGCATGGTGTAATCGCACCATACCAAGGTTCACCATGCATCGTGGAAGTGCATCATTCCAAGCTGCATAGTGCATGGTAGAAATGCACCACATGATGTTGCACTTGTGCATAGTCAAAATCGATTATTGTAGTGTACATTGTGCATGTTGAAAGAGAATCGCACCAAGACGCAAAGTGCAAAGTTGATGGAAAAAGCGCACCAAAACACGGTACACTATGCATGGTGGATATGCTCTATACCAAGGTTCATGGGTTATAGTGAATGGTGAAAGTGGAAAATAGCAAGGTGCACTATGTATGTGCGAAGTGCACTGTACCAAGATGCAAGGTGCATGGTGCGTAGTGGAAGTGCATCCTACCAAGGTGAAATGTGACTGGTGCATGGTGTAATCGCACCATACCAAGGTTCACCGTGCATCGTGGAAGTGCATCATTCCAAGCGGCATAGTGCATAGTGCATGGTGGAAGTGCACCACATGATGTTGCACTGTGCATAGTGAAAATCCATTATTGTAGTGTACATTGTGCATGTTGAAAGAGAATCGCACCAAGACGCAAAGTGCAAAGTTGATGGAAGAAGCGCACCAAAACACGGTACCCTATGCATGGTGGATATGCTCTATACCAAGGTTCTCGGGTTATAGTGAATGGTGAAAGTGGAAAATAGCAAGGTGGACTATGTATGTGCGAAGTGCACTATACCAAGATGCAAGGTGCCTGGTGCGTAGGGGACGTGCGCCGTACCGGGGTAAAATTTGACTGGTGCATGGTGTAATCGCACCATACCAAGGTTCACCATGCATCGTGGAAATGGATCATTCCAAGCTGCATAGTGCATGGTAGAAATGCACCACATGATGTTGCATTGTGCATAGTCAAAATCGATTATTGTAGTGTACATTGTGCATGTTGAAAGAGAATCGCACCAAGACGCAAAGTGCAAAGTTGATGGAAAAAGCGCACCAAAACACGGTACACTATGCATGGTGGATATGCTCTATACCAAGGTTCATGGGTTATAGTGAATGGTGAAAGTGGAAAATAGCAAGGTGCACTATGTATGTGCGAAGTGCACTGTACCAAGATGCAAGGTGCATGGTGCGTAGTGGAAGTGCATCCTACCAAGGTAAAATGTGACGGGTGCATGGTGTAATCGCACCATACCAAGGTTCATCGTGCATCGTGGAAGTGCATCATTCCAAGCGGCATAGTGTATAGTTCATGGTGGAAGTGCACCACATGATGTTGTACCGTGCATAGTGAAAATCCATTATTGTAGTGTACATTGTGCATGTTGAAAGAGAATCGCACCAAGACGCAAAGTGCAAAGTTGATGGAAGAAGCGCACCAAAACACGGTACCCTATGCATGGTGGATATGCTCTATACCAAGGTTCTCGGGTTATAGTGAATGGTGAAAGTGGAAAATAGCAAGGTGCACTATGTATGTGCGAAGTGCACTATACCAAGATGCAAGGTGCCTGGTGCGTAGGGGACGTGCGCCGTACCGGGGTAAAATTTGACCGGTGCATGGTGTAATCGCACCATACCAAGGTTCACCATGCATCGTGGAAGTGCATCATTCCAAGCATATGCATAGTGCATGGTAGAAATGCACCACATGATGTTGCACCGTGCATAGTCAAAATCGATTATTGTAGTGTACATTGTGCATGTTGAAAGAGAATCGCACCAAGACGCAAAGTGCAAAGTTGATGGAAAAAGCGCACCAAAACACGGTACACTATGCATGGTGGATATGCTCTATACCAAGGTTCTCGGGTTATAGTGAATGGTGAAAGTGGAAAATAGCAAGGTGCACTATGTATGTGCGAAGTATACCAAGATGCAAGGTGCATGGTGCGTAGTGGAAGTGCATCCTACCAAGGTGAAATGTGACTGGTGCATGGTGTAATCGCACCATACCAAGGTTCACCGTGCATCGTGGAAGTGCATCATTCCAAGCGGCATAGTGCATAGTGCATGGTGGAAGTGCACCACATGATGTTGCACTATGCATAGTGAAAATCCACTATTGTAGTGTACATTGTGCATGTTGAAAGAGAATCGCACCAAGACGCAAAGTGCAAAGTTGATGGAAGAAGCGCACCAAAACACGGTACCCTATGCATGGTGGATATGCTCTATACCAAGGTTCTCGGGTTATAGTGAATGGTGAAAGTGGAAAATAGCAAGGTGCACTATGTATGTGCGAAGTGCACTATACCAAGATGCAAGGTGCCTGGTGCGTAGGGGACGTGCGCCGTACCAAGGTAAAATTTGACCGGTGCATGGTGTAATCGCACCATACCAAGGTTCACCATGCATCGTGGAAGTGCATCATTCCAAGCTGCATGCATAGTGCATGGTAGAAATGCACCACATGATGTTGCACTTGTGCATAGTCAAAATCGATTATTGTAGTGTACATTATGCATGTTGAAAGAGAATCGCACCAAGACGCAAAGTGCAAAGTTGATGGAAAAAGCGCACCAAAACACGGTACACTATGCATGGTGGATATGCTCTATACCAAGGTTCTCGGGTTATAGTGAATGGTGAAAGTGGAAAATAGCATGGTGCACTATACCAAGATGCAAGGTGCCTGGTGCGTAGGGGACGTGCGCCATACCGGGGTAAAATTTGGCGGGTGCATGGTGTAATCGCACCATACCAAGGTTCACCATGCATCGTGGAAGTGCATCATTCCAAGCTGCATAGTGCATGGTAGAAATGCACCACATGATGTTGCACCTTGTGCATAGTCAAAATCGATTATTGTAGTGTACATTATGCATGTTGAAAGAGAATCGCACCAAGACGCAAAGTGCAAAGTTGATGGAAAAAGCGCACCAAAACACGGTACACTATGCATGGTGGATATGCTCTATACCAAGGTTCTCGGGTTATAGTGAATGGTGAAAGTGGAAAATAGCATGGTGCACTATACCAAGATGCAAGGTGCCTGGTGCGTAGGGGACGTGCGCCATACCGGGGTAAAATTTGACGGGTGCATGGTGTAATCGCACCATACCAAGGTTCACCATGCATCGTGGAAGTGCATCATTCCAAGCTGCATAGTGCATGGTAGAAATGCACCACATGATGTTGCACTTGTGCATAGTCAAAATCGATTATTGTAGTGTACATTATGCATGTTGAAAGAGAATCGCACCAAGACGCAAAGTGCAAAGTTGATGGAAAAAGCGCACCAAAACACGGTACACTATGCATGGTGGATATGCTCTATACCAAGGTTCTCGGGTTATAGTGAATGGTGAAAGTGGAAAATAGCATGGTGCACTATACCAAGATGCAAGGTGCCTGGTGCGTAGGGGACGTGCGCCATACCGGGGTAAAATTTGACTGGGTGCATGGTGTAATCGCACCATACCAAGGTTCACCATGCATCGTGGAAGTGCATCATTCCAAGCTGCATAGTGCATGGTAGAAATGCACCACATGATGTTGCACTGTGCATAGTCAAAATCGATTATTGTAGTGTACATTGTGCATGTTGAAAGAGAATCGCACCAAGACGCAAAGTGCAAAGTTGATGGAAAAAGCGCACCAAAACACGGTACACTATGCATGGTGGATATGCTCTATACCAAGGTTCATGGGTTATAGTGAATGGTGAAAGTGGAAAATAGCAAGGTGCACTATGTATGTGCGAAGTGCTCTATACCAAGATGCAAGGTGCATGGTGCGTAGTGGAAGTGCATCCTACCAAGGTAAAATGTGACTGGTGCATGGTGTAATCGCACCATACCAAGGTTCACCGTGCATCGTGGAAGTGCATCATTCCAAGCGGCATAGTGCATAGTGCATGGTGGAAGTGCACCACATGATGTTGCACTGTGCATAGTGAAAATCCATTATTGTAGTGTACATTGTGCATGTTGAAAGAGAATCGCACCAAGACGCAAAGTGCAAAGTTGATGGAAGAAGCGCACCAAAACACGGTACCACTATGCATGGTGGATATGCTCTATACCAAGGTTCTCGGGTTATAGTGAATGGTGAAAGTGGAAAATAGCAAGGTGCACTATGTATGTGCGAAGTGCACTATACCAAGATGGAAGGTGCCTGGTGCGTAGGGGACATGCGCCGTACCGGGGTAAAATTTGACTGGTGCATGTTGTAATCGCACCATACCAAGGTTCACCATGCATCGTGGAAGTGCATCATTCCAAGCGACATAGTGCATAGTGCATGGTAGAAATGCACCACATGATGTTGCACTGTGCATAGTCAAAATCGATTATTGTAGTGTACATTATGCATGTTGAAAGAGAATCGCACCAAGACGCAAAGTGCAAAGTTGATGGAAAAAGCGCACCAAAACACGGTACACTATGCATGGTGGATATGCTCTATACCAAGGTTCTCGGGTTATAGTGAATGGTGAAAGTGGAAAATAGCATGGTGCACTATACCAAGATGCAAGGTGCCTGGTGCGTAGGGGACGTGCGCCATACCGGGGTAAAATTTGACGGGTGCATGGTGTAATCGCACCATACCAAGGTTCACCATGCATCGTGGAAGTGCATCATTCCAAGCTGCATAGTGCATGGTAGAAATGCACCACATGATGTTGCACGTGCATAGTCAAAATCGATTATTGTAGTGTACATTATGCATGTTGAAAGAGAATCGCACCAAGACGCAAAGTGCAAAGTTGATGGAAAAAGCGCACCAAAACACGGTACACTATGCATGGTGGATATGCTCTATACCAAGGTTCTCGGGTTATAGTGAATGGTGAAAGTGGAAAATAGCATGGTGCACTATACCAAGATGCAAGGTGCACGGTGCGTAGGGGACGTGCGCCATACCGGGGTAAAATTTGACCGGTGCATGGTGTAATCGCACCATACCAAGGTTCACCATGCATCGTGGAAGTGCATCATTCCAAGCTGCATAGTGCATGGTAGAAATGCACCACATGATGTTGCACTTGTGCATAGTCAAAATCGATTATTGTAGTGTACATTATGCATGTTGAAAGAGAATCGCACCAAGACGCAAAGTGCAAAGTTGATGGAAAAAGCGCACCAAAACACGGTACACTATGCATGGTGGATATGCTCTATACCAAGGTTCTCGGGTTATAGTGAATGGTGAAAGTGGAAAATAGCATGGTGCACTATACCAAGATGCAAGGTGCACGGTGCGTAGGGGACGTGCGCCATACCGGGGTAAAATTTGGCCGGTGCATGGTGTAATCGCACCATACCAAGGTTCACCATGCATCGTGGAAGTGCATCATTCCAAGCTGCATAGTGCATGGTAGAAATGCACCACATGATGTTGCACCGTGCATAGTCAAAATCGATTATTGTAGTGTACATTATGCATGTTGAAAGAGAATCGCACCAAGACGCAAAGTGCAAAGTTGATGGAAAAAGCGCACCAAAACACGGTACACTATGCATGGTGGATATGCTCTATACCAAGGTTCTCGGGTTATAGTGAATGGTGAAAGTGGAAAATAGCATGGTGCACTATACCAAGATGCAAGGTGCACAGTGCGTAGGGGACGTGCGCCATACCGGGGTAAAATTTGGCGGGTGCATGGTGTAATCGCACCATACCAAGGTTCACCATGCATCGTGGAAGTGCATCATTCCAAGCGGCATAGTGCATAGTGCATGGTAGAAATGCACCACATGATGTTGCACTTGTGCATAGTCAAAATCGATTATTGTAGTGTACATTATGCATGTTGAAAGAGAATCGCACCAAGACGCAAAGTGCAAAGTTGATGGAAAAAGCGCACCAAAACACGGTACACTATGCATGGTGGATATGCTCTATACCAAGGTTCTCGGGTTATAGTGAATGGTGAAAGTGGAAAATAGCATGGTGCACTATACCAAGATGCAAGGTGTCTGGTGCGTAGGGGACGTGCGCCATACCGGGGTAAAATTTGACTGGTGCATGGTGTAATCGCACCATACCAAGGTTCACCATGCATCGTGGAAGTGCATCATTCCAAGCTGCATAGTGCATGGTAGAAATGCACCACATGATGTTGCATTGTGCATAGTCAAAATCGATTATTGTAGTGTACATTATGCATGTTCAAAGAGAATCGCACCAAGACGCAAAGTGCAAAGTTGATGGAAAAAGCGCACCAAAACACGGTACACTATGCATGGTGGATATGCTCTATACCAAGGTTCTCGGGTTATAGTGAATGGTGAAAGTGGAAAATAGCATGGTTCACTATACCAATATACAAGGTGCCTGGTGCGTAGGGGACGTGCGCTATACCGGGGTAAAATTTGACGGGTGCATGGTGTAATCGCACCATACCAAGGTTCACCATGCATCGTGGAAGTGCATCATTCCAAGCTGCATAATGCATGGTAGAAATGCATCACATGATGTTGCACTGTGCATAGTCAAAATCGATTATTGTAGTGTACATTTTGCATGTTGAAAGAGAATCGCACCAAGACGCAAAGTGCAAAGTTTATAGAAAAAGCGCACCAAAACACGGTACACTATGCATGGTGGATATGCTGTATACCAAGGTTCATGGGTTATAGTGAATGGTGAAAGTGGAACATAGCAAGGTGCACTATGTATGTGCGAAGTGCCATTCGTACCAAGATGCAAGGTGCATGGTGCGTAGTGGAAGTGCATCCTACCAAGGTAAAATGTGACTGGTGCATGGTGTAATCGCACCATACCAAGGTTCATCGTGCATCGTGGAAGTGCAACATTCCAAGCGGCATAGTGCATACTTCATGGTGGAAGTGCACCACATGATGTTGCACTGTGCATAGTGAAAGTCCATTATTGTAGTGTACATTGTGCATGTTGAAAGAGAATCGCACCAAGACGCAAAGTGCAAAGTTCATGGAAGAAGCGCACCAAAACATGGTACCCTATGCATGGTGGATATGCTCTATACCAAGGTTCTCGGGTTATAGTGAATGGTGAAAGTGGAAAA